>JAPMOR010065039.1:56274-212690 GCA_026543865.1 Argiope aurantia | reverse complement strand
TATATATATATATATATATATATATATATATATATATATATATATAAGGTTTTATTCAGTAGATTTAAAATATTGTATGCATTCTATTTTTAATGAAATACTTATAATGAAAATGAATGTGTGTAGTGTTGGCAATCTACAGGCTAGACCATTTAATTTAGAGCTAGCAAATTTGACACATGTATATTTTGGAAGTCGGGAATGTGTACCTCAGAGCAATTTTTAATTAGAATCTTAAAAAAATAAATCTAAATAAAAATTAAGCACAATTTTGGCATTTTTTTTTGCAATGACTTCCGAAAATATTATCATCCAAAAATGGTTTTAACATTTCGAAAAATTATCTTTTTAATGATACCAATATTTTAACCATATTTTTGAACAATTTATTTGCACAAAATAAAAATAAAATTTGACATGCAGGAGCAAGAGAAAAAATTATCAATGTGTTGCCATCATATTGATAAAAGCTCAAATTAAAAAATAAGTTAACGATTACTGCAAGTTAACCCCCCCCCCCCCGTGCAAGTTATCAGAAGCACTTAATTATTCATATTTCCAAATCATATTTGGCATATGATGAATGTAATTATTAATGATTATGTAAATGAATGATTCAGATGGTTGCTATGACATTTTATTTTATTTTTAGATGCGTGTAGTTATGCATTTTATAACACACTAATTTTGCTTAGTTCCGGGTAAAAGTATCGCACAAACAATTAATTTATTACTCAATTTTGTTTGTAACTTAAAAATGTACTTTAAAGTTAACTAAATAATGTGCAATTATTGTAATTTAATTCAAATTTGAAAAAAATAATAAAAAACTTCATCAATTCTCATAATTTTAGAATGTCCTAGATCCTAATTTTTTAAATATTTAAATGCAAGAGCCTACATTTTTAATTTCATTAGCTAAAAAACATGTAAAATATTTTTATTCTGTTCATGTTTAAAAATTTAACTCCATTGATATGAATTTATCTTTTTAATACTATTCCCCTCCCCCCAAAAAATCTAACCTATTTCTTGATTTTTTTTTTATAGCTACTAAACTTTGAGTGCACAAAAATTTTTAAAAATTTCATAATTAATTAAAATTGTATAATATTACAAAATTCAGCCAAGTCTGTAAATTTTTATCATATAAGTTCAACACTGTTTAAAATATTATTTAGGTTTCATTATTCATTCTCTGGTTCATAGCACTCTCTGCCTTTAAGTTTCAAAAAATACCCTAATATAATCTAAAACTATAAACTGATAAAAGGAGGGGCGGGGGAATATGTAAAATACCCTATTATAATCTAAAACAATAAACAGATAAAAGGAGGGGTGGGGGGGAATATGTAGATTATAGTTTTAAAAAGGATGTGAGGTGAGGTCAGGGTCAAGTTTTGGTATTTACCTTAAGCAGCATTTTCTGCATATATGCCTCTGATTATGAATGAAACAAGGTTTAAATATAAACAACATATAAATGATAAAGCATATAAACGTTACTTTACTGCATTTCTTTCAAAACAGTTCACCTCTGAATCATTTCAGAAACAGTAAAAAATTATCATTGTTTAAGAATATGAAAGCTGGAGTTTAACTGCTGTATACTGGGACATAGATATGGAAATAAATAAATAAGGAATGTGCACATTATTAATAACATGTAAAAAATCTTTCATCTTGTATTTGTAATTAAAATAAATTCTATAAGTGAAATATACTTCTTTATAAGATTTAATGCATGGTTCATACTTGATCTTATTAAAAATACAATAACTAGCATTCAACTATAAAATAATTGGAAATGAAAGCCAATTACAATATTTAAAAAAAATCAAACAAAATGTATGTAAGTATTTACTTGAAAAATATACTTGATATTTTAATTTATTCTGAAGATAAAAATAAATAAATAAGAATTCCATTTAATTTTTTTACCTGTGATGCAATGAAACATGAATAACCACATAAAAAGAAATAAATTTAATTTTTATCTACAAACCATTAGGGTATCCAGAACCATATTCAACATCTTCAAACTTCTTTCCTTCAGAAAACTTCCAAGATTTCAGAGCATTGTCTCTAGCTACCTATAGTAAAACAGAATGACTATTTCATATTTAAAACAATAAAATAAATTAAATTTATTCTAGCAATATAAATTCAGATTTGGTATATACGTTTACACAATAACAAATACATAATAATTCTTACTATCCCATTATAAATCTAAAATTATTTGCCTGATTCAACAAAAATCTGAATAGCATGATGAATATACAACATGGTTATGTCTAAGAGCTAAATTACAAACACAAAATAAAAACAGTTTAAAATATTTCATTTGAAATCAGGCATAGTCATAACAAAATATTACCTTTATATACACAACAATTTATAAACTGATAGTTAAAAGTCAAAAGAATTTTTATATTTCAATAAAGTTGGATAAAATTTGTTCAGAAAATACGTACAAAATTAATTTTAGACAAATGTTAAGGCCAAAAAGCTTAACATGTAGTTAAAGAAAAAGTTAAACATGTAGGCTATAACTGCGATCAAAATATAAGTGTTTTTCTCATTAAAAATTAAAATAGATGAATAGGATATTGTCAAATTCTCAAGGATAAATTTTCATACAACCTTAAGAAAGAAATCCATTCACATTTATCAGCATACATACAGAGCTATAAACATCCCCATAGGAAAGTTATATATGAATATTTCATCAACGATTGCAATATATGCCATTTGTGCATATACTAACTGCATTAATCTATCGATTAAAAATAGAAAATCTGCAAAATGGCCAAACATGTACCAAATCAACATGAAAAATGCTTATGAACACTTTTTCTTTATAACAGGAGCCCTATACATACAATTATAACTTAATGAACAGACATAACTTAATGAACAAAATAAAAACAGTTTAAAATATTTCATTTGAAATCAGGCATAGTCATAACAAATGTGCACAACATATGTCATAACAAATGTTTTTGTGAATTCATGATCATACAATAAATCAAAAGTATGATTTGTCTCCCCCAGTCTGATGCAAACAAGCTCACATTTAAAAACACAAATTGATAACTAAAATTGCATTCTTTATTTTTATAATATTGAATTTATCTTTCATAATACTGAATTCAATAATTAAAATATATCCAAAAATATTCTTTTCTTCATTAGCAATATATGCCATTTGAAAAATGAATTAAAATATGTTTCATATATGTACCAAACAAACAGAATTCTAAAGCAAGGATTTGCACTTTTAGCCAGAATTGATTTACTTTTCAACTCAGAAAGTGTCTGTTATCTCTTTTTAATTACTCAATTAACTTGAAAAATATTGTTACTCAAAACTGGAAGAAAAAAAAAATCCCTGTTTTTTTACCCTGTATGTATATTCATATAATGAAGAAATGTGCGAATAGCATTCATGTGCTAGTTATAATGCATTAAGATTTTAAGAAATGGAAAAAGCAAGGGAAAGAAGCATCAATTTAACATTATTGAAAATAATAGCATATAAAAAAATATTTATATTTACATATTTAGCAAGACAAAATTCATATATCATGGGGAGGGATTTATTACCTCTGATGTTCTTTAACTGTAAGTCGCACAAAATTAAGGACTTGGGTGAAATAAATTACTTTATCATGAAATAAAATACTTAACAAAAAGGCATTACAAAACAAGATTATTTTTCTTTCTTTATTCATTTTTGTGAATTCATGTATTTGTGCATCTATTTTTGCAGCCATCAGTTTCATATATTTCACATATGTATGGCCTAATGTACATTTTATAGCTACTTCACTTCAAGAGAGCTGAAAATATTTCCGATATATCATTGGATGCATTAAAGGATAAATATGATGCACCAAGTTTTAATGCCCATAAAAATTCAGCTGTAAATTATAGTTCTTTAACTAAAAAATTGAAACTCTATTTATTTTTGACATTAAATTTGATTTTTTCAGATATGGTATGTCATCTTTGCCTGTATTCCTTTTAGATACTTTCAACATCAATGACGAACTCTTCTGAACTGGCAGGCACACTTCTATATTTTCCTCTTTTGGCATGACTAGTAAGTGCCTGTTTTCTCATATTGCTAAGACATAAATTTCTTACAAAGTGAGCAGTATGCAACAAATGGATTTTGGGGAAGTTCTCGAATCCATTCATTTTTTTTATTTGTCTTATTTGTATTAAATACAGATTTTGAGCAGCACATTGTTTTGAAAAATTTTCTTATCTACTTTGAATAAGCTGACAATTTCACAAATAATAAATAAACCAATCAATAACTCAATCATGATAGACTAAACACTACCCAGTTGCTTCTGCAGATTGAATGTTCCAACCAGAGAAATATATTCTATCCTTTCACGCAGTTACACAAATCTCGTGTGCTCATTAGCTACAATTTGGGAATCTCTTTGAAAAAGAACAACTGTCTCGCAAATCGAAACTGGACTAATTTATACAGGGGGGGGAATGGGGGGGGGGGAAATTCGACATAACACAATCACAAGTGGTATTGTTTCCTTTTTAGAAGACATGACTACAATCTTGTATTCTTGCAATTTTTAGAAATCAGCATTTTTAGATGGAAAAAATAATTAAAAATCCCCTGCATTTTCTCTTGTTATGAAATTTTTGGTAAAATGCCCTGGTATGAAAATTTTCAAATTTCCCTGCATTTTCCCAGTTTTTTTCAGTTGAATTTTAAATTTCTTGTGTTTTCCCAGGGGTATGGCAACCATGTTGAATGAATTTATAGCAATGATCGCTAATTTTTTTTTATATGCTACAAAATTCTCTAAGCTTCTAACTTTTTTTACACATATAATCCATTTATAAAATACAGTCTTATAATAGGTGTGAAATAAATAAAATTTTGTTATACAAATTGATGAAAATCAACATTTCTTTTTACATCGAGTTGATGTATGAGGTTACAATAACTGCATGCCATCATACCTGATAAAATGCTATTTCTCAAGCACATTCTGAACTGTCATTAATAAAGAATTCTCTTTCCTCTGTAGCCATATGGCACCATGTTATCCTTATCTTCCTTCCAGCCAATGCCAGAAAGATGATAAGGGTTACTTGGTACTGTTATGGCAATGTTTACTTTCTAGCCAATGCTGTAATATCATTCAGAAGTATTCTAAATATCTATTCAGCACCATTTTTTAATTTTGAAAAAAAGAAAAAAAATAGGTTGGACAATAGGCTTTAATAAGTAATTCAGCACTTAAAATTTCATTTGGCCAGTAAATTTTAAGAATTTTTTTGAAGCAAGTAATTTAGAAGACATTTAAATTCGGTTCTAATGATTTAATAAGTTTCCAAGTTTCACTACAGTTAAGAAGGATTGTTAATAAGCAGTTTGAATTTACCACTTGCATTTGAAGCTTTCCAGAATCAATGCATTGTTCTGTATACCTGATGAGCCTTTCTAATTCTAGCTTTTACCCTTCATCTGTGCCTTATATTTTATCTATTGTAATACCAATGTATGAAAGACAATCAGTCCATAATCTAACAGTTTATAAAAAATTTGATAAATTTTATTATTACTCTTTATTTTTGAATTTTTTAGTCAAAATTAGATAACCAAAGGAAGCTTGGAGGTAAAACAATGATATAAAATTCATGATATCATAAAATTTTATATTCAAAACTTTTTATTATATTTAAGAAAAAAAAATTTACCTTTGCACAAATACTGGCTGCACTAACAATTGGATAAAGTGAATCAGCTTTTTTTGCAACTGTAATTTTAATATCTGGGAATAGAGCTGATAACTTTGCTTGATATTTTTCTGGTGGTCCAACAGTATCAACATATACCTATAAATGAACAGTGAAATAAATATTAAATATTATTATAAGAAAAAAATTGCCTCTATACAACAATTTAGCTATCATTTGTATTTTTTGAATGAATACAGCACATGAAGTTTATTAATTTCAATCATACAATTTACAAATAATAATTTTACAAGTAGAAATTATTCGATTGAGTACAAGGCATGGCAATAGATATTTATAAAATCTAAACTTTTAAAATTTTCAAGTTTATGAACTTGAACATAAATGGAGTCACTGTCATCCTGTGAATGATGAGGGAAAAAAAATCTATGGGATGTTTTATACTGATGGATTTAGCATATGCCAAGAGCTTATATACAGTGAGTCTAGTGAAATCAAGTTGCACACTTGAAACTCTTTAGAACCCAAAAACATTTTTTTTAAAAATATATCATATTTTTTAAATGGACTAAAAAGTATAAAATAATTTTTCCTAGTCCTAAATAGATTCTTAAATCTATATAGATTGTAATGATAATTTGTGATTAAAAATTTTCAGGACAATTTATGAGGTTACCAGAAATTATTTTATACTTTTAAAATTCATTTTATAAAGTAGATAATATTATTTTTTAAATTTAATTATTTTCAGCATTTTAATATAGTGTGTGCGTGAAATCATATTTGTTTTTAAACTAACTTCCTTGTGAGTAATGATTTGTTAAGGCACCATCTTTCAAAAATAAAGTTTATAATTAATTACAAAATTTGTACTGAGCATAGAAATAGGCAGATAAGAAAGCGAGTTAATATTGCATTGTCACCTAGTCCTGAAATATACTTTAATTCTCTAGCTCATCAGGAAGTTGGTTCAAAATTGATTGCACAATTTGCATTGAGCAGACAGTGGAGAAAGTGAGAATTGAAACTGCATTAAAATTTCTTGGAAATATATTATAAAATAGATTTGTCTAATATATATATATATATATATATATATATATATAAAAAATCTTAAAATTTTTGTACATTTAAGAAAACAAAAATTTTTTTTGAAGGTTAAACTGTCCAGAAAATTCAAATTTTCACAATAATAATTATAAAAGTATTAGAAATTTCAAAGAAAATATTTTGATTTGTATTATATATTTGAGTAGAATACCTAATCTTTCTCCAGTCCCTATTTTCAATTTTATTTTTTATTATTAAATTGACATTTCATGGAATTTATAACATATAGGAGCTAATTTGCAGAAAAACATAATAAAAATGTTTATAAACTAACAAATAAAAAGCTTTCATACTTCAGTAACCAAGACACCAAGTTCTAAGGCTTTCCTAATTAGACCTATAGCTGAATCATGTGATAGTGCATTGAGATTATATTTTGATCTAAAAAAATAAACATAAAAAAATCACTTCACAAAAATTTCTAGATACAATTTATTTTCTTAAAGGACAAAGAATATTTTCATTATGTAAGAAGAATCTTAAACTCATATATTGCTTTCTAAAGTGCAAAAGTAAATAATAATACACATAAATATATGCATTATGAAAATAAAATAAAAAGTTTATTTTTCTTTTTTAATAAATACCCCCCCCCCATTCAAATTATTCTATAAAAATTCTGCATACAACCAATTTTTAATACGATGTATCTCATATAAGTATCAAGAAAGCTTAACAAATTGTATTTACATAAGTAAAACAATTACAACACATAAAATAGGCTGGAAAAAAAGGATTTATTTTCTTGAACAAATGAATATTTTCTCAAAATTATCTCTAATTAAATAGATAGCAAAATACATATCACAAATATTTAGCTTAATGTGGAAGATCAGTATGGAGAAGTAAGGGTCTATTATATAATATAATAGCCTTTTAACGATCAGCTTGTTTGCTAAGATTGATGGTTACTAAAATTTTCGATTCAATATTTTATGTAATTTGTGCTCTTAATTGTTTCCTCAGCAACTTCAAATTTTGTGAGAAATGTGAATGTGATGGGATTTGATATTGAAGTTATTGTTTGCATATGATATATACTGCAATCCAGCTATCATCTCAGAAGAAGAATGAAAAAATCACATGGTAGCTTTAATATGAAGTTAAAAAAAAGGAATGGCCCTGTTTTCAAGTTCAAAAGCATTCTGGACAGCAATACCTTCCTAACAGTCACTGCCATGACATAAAGATCAGTTCGCATTTATGAAACAATTTTGAATTCTTCTCCCCAGTTTTTGCACCAAATGAGAGTTTTTTTTTTTAAAGAACTATCTGTTCTAAAGATGATTAGCATTTTTAAAATTTACACCAGAAGCTCCCCCTGGCTGCATGGAAGGAGTAAATTTGTTCATAGTCATGAGAGAAGAAAGATCGACCAGTGGTTTTGTCGACTAGAGGAGTAAGGCCAACCAACAGTTCTTTAAAAATTGCATCTTTCTCTTTTGAGTTTTGCGAAGTTTGAATTATTCTCACCAAAGAGAGAAGACCAATATTCACAAAAAAACTTGGAATTCATCATCCAGTCTTGCAACGAACGAATTTTGAAAAAGATTTTATAAATTTGCAGTCTTTTTTAAATATATATTTAAAACTGCACATTTTGTAAATAATTCAATAGCCAAGAGCTAAATTATTTCTACAGTGTTTTTTTTATTTAAATATGTTTATAAATAATATAACAAATTTTAAATATGTTAAATAAAAAAGTTCAAAAAGGCAACATTTTATTCAAGCACATTTAAAATTGCTCAGTTATGACATAGTACTGAATGTGACTATACAAATTTAATATACTTTAAATTAGATCATAATGAAAAAATATTAGAAGAATAAGATAAAAATATGGCGATAAAGAAAGAAAAGCAATAGTAATAATGAAATACATAAATAAAAATGTATACTATTTATTTTTGCTTTTTTTATTCTTGCCATTAATTTTTCTAAAAAATAAATTCAAACAAATAATAAGAATACTACCTTCGCAGCATACTGTTACTAATGACATTAGGAGAATGTATTTCTAAAATCCATCCCATCATTTCACTAGCTTCATCTATCAAACTAAATAAATTTTCTCTCTTTTCTTCTGTGAGTGTTTTAGAATCTATTAAAAATAAAATATCACTGTTATAATACAAGCAACACATATTTTGCTTTGGGCATATTTAAAACAGATTTTATGCATATTTCATGAGGTAAAAAGAAAGGACATTAACTTTTGTTCATTAGCTCTTGTTTGCAAGACATGCAACATTTTTTTTTCACATTAGTACATAAAAATAGACAGGAAAAGGCCTTAAATTAAACACCCTTTCAATAATTTTCATTTAACACAAAAGAAAAAACTACATGAACATTCCTGTAATCTTGAATAGCTTAATTAAAAATTAGAAAAATCAAATACAAACAAAAGAAAAACTTATTCTGTTTCACTCCAAAATCTATCTTTGTTTAATATTTAAAATTAACATGATTAAACCAAATGTTTTAACTATGTTAATTAAACATTTAAATTAACATTATTTATGCAGTGCCTCTGAAAATCCAACAGCAATTTGCCATCATACATATAATTGATCTTCTATTTTTATGTTCAAATGAATTCAGTCATATTTGTTTTCATTAATATCACCAGAATTCATCAGGGAACAGTCCTTATGGCAAGTTAGTTTTCATGCCTTGTGGTTGCTCAGAAACCTCTTGACAAGGGAAACTGAGATCTATAATTTCTGTCCTGTCTCGCAAAGTCTGGATTTTTTTAATGATAAAAATTTGCAGTATTAAGATTTTCCACACTAATTTTAGCTATTTTATTTTGTCCCGTGTAAATAAATCAAGATATATTTTAAAATGTTTTAGGAACTCCAACTTATACAAATTTTTAATTATTTTTTATTTTAAAAAAATTATTCAAACCACTGAAATGGAAACAGACTAAAAAATTTCATAGATCTAAAAGCATTCTTCCAAATCAAAATTCTTCCAAACTGTACAGAGCTTTCTATTCTGCCTTATTTCCTAATGTTATGCACAAATTTATCTCTTAAGCTTATTCCTTTTTTTTTAAATAGAATTTAATTTCAATAATGTAAATTACTTTTCATTATGATTAAAAGTCTTCAAAATGAAAGAGAAAATAAGATAAAACTAAAAGAGCATTTAAATTCTTTTTTTATATATTAACTTTATTTAAAATACCTAATTATATTTGTATGCATTCATCCCCTCCCCCTTCAAAGCTGTTTTTTTAAATACCATTTTGGACTATTTCAATTCCTTTCATTGTTTTTACTACTTTAGATCACTTTTCTGATGACAGAATCATTACGAATCACATAAGAATTAACAAATTTATTGTGGAATGGATTTCATGAAAATATTTGCAGAAATCTGCTAAATTTTATCTTTATTTTTTTCATATTCTACTTGACTAAATTTCTTATTTACAGTGATCATATACAAATATAATTCTAAAAAAACCCTTCTCTCACCTCAGGGATGTCTGAAATATGCAGATTCTTCAAAATCTTATAGCTATTTATTTCACAATTACAAAACTTTCTATATATAGAAGAAATAAAAATGCTAAAAGTAAATAATGTTTCAACTAAAAAAAACTATTACTAGATTCTCCAATGAAATGCTTCTGTTAAATAAAAATTATGCAAAATTACCAGCAACTCCTTTAGCTTTTAGAGATTCCAACTCGGATATTGGACAATATGCAGCACCATAAACCATAGGACCTAAGAATATATTTAATAAAAAAAAGTCAATAAAATATATATTTAAAAGTAAAAAATAAAGTTAATAAAAGAATATAGAAAACTGATAGGCAAAAAACATTTAAAATTATAAAGCCAAGAAATTGTTGCTAATATATAAAAAGAAAAAAAATATTTTTTTGCAAGCAATTAAAGTTAAATTAAAACTAATTCACTATTTAATCAGAATAAGATAAATAATCACTATAATATCAACTAGTAACTTCAATATAAATCAAATTTATTTAATAATAATAAATTAATTTAATAAATGAAATTAACATTTAAATAAAAATATATTTTTACTATAAAAAATATTGCTAAATTTTCAAACATTTATAAAAGCTTATTCGTAAAGCTTAAAAGTTATATATACACAGAGAGAGAGAGAATGTCCCTGAATTCATGGGCCAAACTTTAAGGGAAGGTAAAATACATATAAAGATGCATTTTTTTTGTATAGCAATATGGTGTTGGAAATGAAAAGTGTAGGTGGAACAAGTAAGTGCAAGCAAAGTGGAAAAATGTAGTGTCTACCCGACTTCCATAAAAGCTTCATTGCAAAACTTTCAGTCGCCGCTGCAACTGTTCATGGAACATATGACGTCTTCGAAAGAGTATATGCAAATTACTTGCTAGATGCTACAAGGCCTGTATCGATGCTGGTGGTGGCATATTTGTGCACTTACTGAAACATTATGTTAAGTAAAGAGCTTTCTCTTCACTTCCTCAGCACTTCTTGTTCTTTTTGCCAAAACTTTTCATTTTTGATCCCTACGTTGCTATACAAAAAATGTCTCCTTATACGCATTTTACATACCCTTAAAGTTTTGTACTAAAGTATACAATTTTGAGACAAATGCATATTAATTCCACAGATGGGATTCCATAAAAATTCTATTATGCTTTTCTATATGATTTCGTATAAACTTTAAATTACTCCTTGAACATCAATATTATTTATTTCAGCCTATGAAATTACCAAAATACTTTAGAAAAATTCAGTATTTTAAATTATGTCTATAGGCATTCTGAACAGATAAAGTTGCATAAATTATTTCATTGCAACAATCATGCCAAAACTGGAGATAACCTAATCATATGATCATGTGTATGTGATATTTTCATAGAATTTAAAATTGTTTTTTAAAATGAAATCTATAGTCTGGTTTGGTTGAATCTCAAAAGGTATTTAAAACAATAAAGCCAAATAGGTATACTTTGGAAAATATATATTTTACTGGTGTGTTTTGATGATTACCAGATCTTTCATGACAATATATAGTAAAAAGCAGATTTCAAATAATTTCTTTCAGCTGGTTTGAAAAGAAAATAATATCATAATATAAAAGTGTAAATCATTAAGGTGCAGATTAAGCAATACAATTCTTAAAAAAGCTAACGTATAAAAAATAGTTACAGTTATCTTTAAAAACTAATAAAAATAGTGTTAAAATACAACTTGTTAAAGGTAGAATTCTGAAGGGAACAGCTCCCGTATACGGCCTAGTGGCGCCATTTTTTTCGCCAAGAAGTCGCCAATAATGTGTGTTTAGGATGTTGTGATTCTTAACTGGAAGTTTTGAAGCCACGTTAGGCTTATTTCGAAGACTGCTAAAATGCAATAGACTATAAGTCAGGGGGTGGCGATGCCCCCCTTTTTATTTTAAATAATTCAGATAAATGTTGTGATTATTGGCTAATTTTTGAAGCCATGTTAGGCTTAATCCTAGGACTGACAAAATACATGAGCATAAATCAGGGGGAGGGAGGTATTGAAATATTTATGATAAAGATCCAAATGAAACGATTTGTTTAAATATACGTATAATGAAGCATGACGAAATTATTTTTTGCTCCGATTTTTAAATATGATTTCTTAATTTTATGCTGTATATGTTCTCATGCAAACATTCATATTTTTTTCATTTTAAAAGCATAGTTTATAAAAGTTAATAGCTGTATATGTGAGCTGCTCCTTATAAAAACACATAAAAATACTGAATATGTTCTAAGGTTTAAGGTTACCATAAAGAAGAATACATACTATATACATACTAAGAATACATACTATACTAGTATGCCGATGACGGCAATCAGAAATTATCGTTTATTGCCAAATTTCTCGCCAATTTGGCGGAGGCCGTATACTGGAGCTGAGCCATTACATATTATATTATATTCAACTGCAAGGAACTGAAATGTATTGCTACAATGGTTACATTATGGATAATAGAGCTTAGAGCAACTCTAAGGTCATCAATTAAGCCTATATTCCACTACAATATGCAAGTGTCCAACTTTTTAGTATTATTTAACTTCAAATGGTTATGAGATTTGAATAGCTTTTATAATTTCTGAGGATGCTAACTTCTGCATTTACTCTTCTAAATAATGAGATTTTTTCCTGTTTTAATTTGTTTTTGGTATGTTTTACGAGACAAAATGTATGGCAGCACCTGAGTGAATTAATAAACATTCATGATTCTACAGTAACCATTAATGCAGCTCTCTTTCCTAATGAAATGGGTTCCTTAATGAACAAGGTTATTTCTGCACAGATTTAGCATGCTCAGTTGCCATACAGTTTATTTTCCCAAAAAGATTTGCAAAAAAATTAAATTGAAATCTACTTTCAGTTACGATATCATAGTCAGTATAGGATAAATTTATTACACATCTTAGATTGTTTATATTATACATTCTAGACTTAGCCATATATTATAGATAACATAGCGTATAGAATAACATTATATATTTAGCAACAAACATAACATTTCTGACAAAATCTTTAGATGATTAATACACAAGTTCAGGTTATTATTCATACAATTGGACATTGCTGTTTTCTAATTCCCTCTCAATATAAGAAAAAGAAAGTGCTTGAAACTAGAATACAAATATAAATTTTTAAGATCATACAATATGAACTTTGTTTGCATACAATATAATCATATTACAGTTTTTTTTTCCAGTGAAAAATACCTAGATATTCGATATAATTTATTAATGACATAAAGGAAAAACTTAAATGCATAGCAAAACAGTAATGAATAATATCAGGTCAGGTATTACCCAAAACAGGGCCTCTGCCGGCTTCGTCGATGCCCAACATACAAGGCTTCGATTTAGTTGAAGGAGGGACATTAGAAACTAAGATTACATTTTTAGATTGGTCATTCGTAAATTCAGATAAATCCATTTTGATTTCTGACAAAGAACTATTCTGAAATATTATTGTACACAAACCGAATAAAAAGATTTTCCTAGTTTCTATTATTTTCCAGTTTCATTTACCAATAAAAACAAACAAAGAAAAGAATTTAATCAATAATATCTGTAATTATTTCTCTTGAACTTGAATATAAACAGTAAAGAATATAGCGACAAAGCAATTATTCTCTACTCAATTTAAAAATTATAAATATAAACTTTTAAAACGTGAAAATCGCGGGAAATATTTACCACGGTTGCAGTTTAATCACACAAAGTGATGAAATGAGTAGTTAAAATTAGTCTTTATTCTCAAAAATTATTTCACTTTTATATTCTTATTTTAATGTATCTTCATCTGCTTTTAGCAATTACAATTTCTTAAGTTATAGGTATTTCGTACATTTATCAGGAAAATGAAAAAAAGGCAAGAAAAAGCTACACCAGCTTATAGGCAGTTAATAATACTTGCTTCCTATTGGTTAACTCAATCTTAGTGGTATCAACACAGAGAAGAAAAAATTCATATGCATAACGATTTCACGTTTTTGGCGGCAATAACAAACGCTTGAGTTTGTTTGGAGTGGAGCTTTCATGCAGATTTAAGTGTTAGGGTAACCGTCACTTCATATCAATTTATATATATTTTTGGGCAATTTTCTTTTATCATTGAAATAACTTTTATTGTTCTGCTTCGCAGGTGAGTTTTCAATAGTTCTTTTGATTTTACCGTTTTAGTATGTTTTACTACTGACTGAAGTACTTTCTTTGACGAATGCATAACGTTTATTTTCATTCCTTAACGTTTTTTTTTTTTTTCAGTAGATATTTATTTAATCAAAAAAATCCAATATATTATATTTTTTCCGGTTTTTGTTTTTTGTTTATAAGAACAAATTTGTGTAACTTATTTAAGATGAGAATTTTTAATTTTTCGAAAATTCAATTTCAGTCACTGCTAATTTGTTTAATGTATAATCTTATTTTACGTAGGAAAATTAAAATTTAAAAATTTGATTTATCATGGAATATTGACACACTTCAATCATTGATTGTTATTGTATTCAAATGTTTGAAATGATGCAGTGAAAAATGTTCTTATTTGTTAATATTAAATTATGTAAATCATTTGTTTTGCATTTGTGCAGTATTGGATTACCTGAATTAATTTGTTGTTGATGAATATTTATCATGAAATATAAAATATTTAGATGTATTAATTTTTTTCTTTATTTTACATCATGTATTTAAACTTGTATGTTTTAAATGTTCACTTTAATTGTGCAATTAATGCATTTTTTGGCTTATAAAAATTGACAATATGTAACATTGTATGTATATTAAAGGTTACAATATCTATCAAATATTTGCGATAATCACATTTTAATAAAGTTGATTCAACTTTACCATAATTGGTCTTTGCCATTTAATGATATTTACACTGTTCCTTATATAAGTTTATTTTGTTTGACTCAATAATTATGCCTCATTGTTTCTGAATTTTCATAGTAAACCATCTACAGATATATATAAATTTATTAAAATATAATTGCTAAAACAATCTAGATTGACATTTAGCATCCATGCCAAAATGTAGAGTTTTGCATTTGTTAGTTAAAAATTATTGGCTATCTTGTTTGTACTAGATATTTTATAATATCTTTGATGGTTAATGATATTCTGAATGCTGTTGAATATTGTAAAGATACTGATGAGCATATTATGCTCATAGGGTACTTGGAAGATTAGCTAATACAATGGAGTTATTTAATAAATAAAATCAACTGCTAATATTTAATGATAGGAAAAGAAAAAGAAAAAATAGTTTTATAAAAATGTAATGTACCATGTATTAAACAGTATCTATTAGAAGGCTAAACAAACTGAAATGAATCCATTAACCCGGCAGGAAGCGCGCAGTGAAACGCAACACGAGGACGCGCATGGGGTATCAGCACACCCCAACCATAATAAAGGGCATAAGACGAAAGAAATCAATGTAATTCTATAAATTAATGAATTTTATAGTAATTATAGCCTTTTTCCTTAAAAAAGAATAACTGAAAAAAATTATCATGAAAAAAAATAATACTCACCTTGTTTTTTATTTTGTTAAAGGGACTTTTAATGATATCAACTGTAAAGATTTTTTTCTTTTTTGCTTATAATTTTCACTATAATCGAAACTTGCGCATTATTGTGTATAAAAAAAAGTGATATTTATTAAATTTTCAAACGTATTAGGGTGTACATGGATCAGAAACATTAGATTGTTTGCAATTTGTACATACCGCTTCAATTATTGAATGTTCTCGACATATATTTTTTTCACACTTCAAACAAGTAGTTTTTGATTTCTTGTCCTTTTCTCTTGGACACAAGTAGCATCTACAGTAGCTTAATTTTTGCTTTTTTGCGTGTTGGTTCATCCAGAAACTCTTGTTGTTTTTACCTTGATTTCATATGAGGTTCTAAAAGTGAAAACGCTAAATCCTTCAAGAAATGCCTCCTGTTTCTGAATTTTTCAGGTGGGGTTTTGGTCGATAACAGCAAGATCCATAATTTATTCCCATAATGTTTAGAAGTGAAAAGAATATCACCATAGGCCACCGGTTAGATATTATAGCAACAGAGTAAGATGCTTCCATTTCATCGACAACATCTACAGCTCCTTTCGTCATGTTATAGAATGTTATTACCTCCTGTTTTTTTAAATCTCCTGTACTTTCATCAATGTGATTATCATTATGCATGGTTGACAGAAGATTTACACAATTGATCTTTCTCGTCATGTAAGAAAGAATCATTATATTCTTTTGAAACCCGAAGAGAGTTGTATGTGCTTCTCTATTTTTATGCGAGGCAAATTCAGGTGGGATAACTTTTTTATTCTTACCTATTGTTCCAACAATAGAAATTTTTTGTTTTTGTAAAAATTCGGCTAATTCATAACTGGTATACCAATTATCTGTGGTGACATTTCTTCCAGAAGTGTATAATGGAGCTAGCAAGCGTTTAGCTATTTCACAGGAACTGTTATCTGTCTTGTAAGGGCCATCTGGCTGCTTACCTGCATATATTTCCATGTTGTACGTGTAAAATGTCCTAGAATCGACCAAAGCAAATATCTTCAAACTATATCTTGCTGGTGTCTTTGCCATATACTGTCGAAAGGAGCATCTGCCTCTAAATGACTAGTTTTTCATCTGATGCTACGCATTCACCTACATGATATGACTTCTAACAGTTCCTGATAAAATGTTCAAACAAGTTTCTTACTGGAGCTAATTTATCAACCCTTCGTCTGTCATTCCTAGTTTTGATATCATCAAATCACAAGACACGAAGTATGAAAAGAAATCGCTTATAGTTCATAGTTTTACGGAAAATATCTAATCCTGTGCCATCTGTCGCCCATAAGTCTCTAACATTCACATGAGAAGATTTGTGCAATCCAGCTATATATAATAGTCCTACAAAAGCTCAAAATTCTTCTTTTGCTAAAGGTTTTGCATCTCTTTCTCTTTTGAAATTACCAGAAATACTTTCTACATAAGTTTTAGCGCATTTCACAATCATTTGTATTATTGAATCGTCAAATATTAGTCTCCAAGCATAGATTGGCGAAGTAACATGTTTAGAAAATTGCGTATTGCCAGGCAGTTGTTTGATTATATTTTGTACAGGTATGCGTTTCTGATTTCTGAAAGCTTCTTTCTGCCACTTTGTAGTTTTATCTTTTCCGACAAAAAAGCTAGTTTGTTCTCAAACTTCATCATCTGAAGATCTGCGTTCTTCCTCCGATTCAGACTGGTGTTCGCTGAAAACGTCTACATTATCTGAATCCTCTGTTTCTTCTTCATCTGACGAAACCTGTTCTAATAACTTCTGAAGCCTTTCCATTTCTTCGTCATAAGTCAAAAGAGGAAACGACTGCAGGAATCCATGCTATCGCACTCAAAAATTCTAACACGACCGCGCGCAAGGGGTGTCAGCACACCCCAGTTTGATCTAACAGTCTAAAAATAGTTCCCAATTTGATGTTTACATAAACTATCTGTGGAATGTGACCTTGGAAACAGGTACTGATAGACCCAACCACTTCGGTTCATGGGGAGGGAAGATAGAAAAATATTTTCAGGTGTGGGGTGTCAAAACACCCCACACGCGTCCTGCCGGGTTAAGGTAAAATATTATATATATATTTTTTAATTTCATGATCATAAATTACTTCAGTCTAGATTTACTTTTTATGCAGCTATACTATGAAATGTTTATACATAAAATAGGCATATCTAGTTTATGCAGCATATTGCAAGATCTTTTACTACATTTACATTCTTTTGAGTCGCTTGCTGATATACCTACCATCGACAGAATTAAATATTTTCATACACAGTAGCTTTAATGTAAAAATAACTTTTGTATAATATATAATTTGTAAAATCCTTTATTTTGCCTGAAATTTTTTAAAATTAAAATGAGCATAACAATTAGGTTTTTTAAAATTTAGGTAATTTTCTCCCCAAATTATTAATATTTGTTATATAAGTACAATAAATGCTACTTAATATGATCATTTCAGAGCTTGCGGATTTTGATAACTGAATTGAATAAAATCGACTATATTTTTAACATATCAGACAAATATTTCTAGGTTATTAATAAAACTTTTAATAATTGTTATTTTCAACAATTTATCGTAATGATTGAATTATATATTGCTTCTATTTGCATGATGTTTTAGGATGGAATTAAATTTCTATATTTCAATTTCTCAACTCATTCTTGTGTTCAACTGGGAGATTTTTATCCTCATCATAATCATAATTTATTATTTAATCTTGCTCACAGTTTTTCAAAATTTTACAATGAAGAGTTAGTGACGTTTTCAGCTGTACCATAGTGTAGCATTGAAAAGAGAAGAACTTTAATTCTTAAAACAGTTAAGGACTTCAAGTTTGTCTATAAAATTGTAATCAGTTTTCTCCCCATTTTATTGATATATGGTCTGACAGTGATTTGTGCTGTTCAGTACATATTATTCTAGATATTACAATATTTTCTAACCAATCTAGATATATATATGAAGCCCATTGCATGGGGAAAATAATTCCCAAATGTTTCCTTACAAGGGAAACGAGAAATTTCTCAAATATAAAATTCTCACTAAAAGTTAAAATTGATTTTTGCGAGAAGCTGTGATAGACTTTATCATCATTGGATTGTAAACTGTGTATTTTTATGTTGCTTAGGGGCGTAAAAGTGTTTCTTAAAATGAACAAATGTTTTTGAAACTAATTTTCTTAAACCAAAACATCTATAAGTATTTTGACCTATATTTTGTGACATAGATCTATCCTATATTCTGAACTGTTTATCTAGGCCAGGGGTGGCGAACCTTTATGGATCAACATACCATTTTTTCTGAAGAAATGTTTAATGAGGTATAGTGTGCCGTCAAATAATTTTGACTCGTGATTATTGGAGTAATAATAAAACTAAATAAGAACAGTCCAAGACTCTATTTACTACGAAAAAATACATTTTGCACTCTATAGAAGTAAGGGTTTTAGTTATATGAGTAATTCAAATTAAAGTAACGTTAGTGTTTCTTCTGTGGTTGCAGATTAGATGACAAATAATTTATATTAGGATTGTAAGATGTTACTTTTATCAGAATGCATGCTGAATTGTAGTCATCTGCCAGAGGGTTTCTAAGAGAGTCTAATGTTACTTATCTCTAATAATAATCACTTGCAGGCATAGGTAGATGAAAATATGGTTAAAATGGCATGAGCCAGCTTTTTAAAACAGTTAAATGTGTCTGGAATCGAATTCCATGTTTCCATAATTTTGTTACTGGTATTTTTATTTATATTGCTTGTTAATCTTTTTGTTTCAATCAATTCCTTTTCCTTGTTTTAATAATTTTTTGAATCTATATTGAACTAGCCTGGAAATTAATTGGTTGCACTTTAATTTCCAACTAATCAAATTGGGACTAATTCAATTTATCAAATGAAGTAGCATCAGGGTACATAATAAACTTGAGCGTTTCTGATAATTTGAGAAGCTGAGAAAATCTCACTGAAAATTCCTTGATTGAAGAATTAATTTCGGAAATAAATTATTCAATAACATTTTCTTCGTCTGGTTTCTCATGTACATCTAAATCTTTGAGATATATATATATGTATGTAATATTAAATTTAGGAAGTACTTGTAGTTTCTTGTAATAATATCTTTTCTGAAAACATACTATCCAGTGTCAAATGCATGAATGTGATCCATTATGACGATAATTGTTTTATTTGTGCCTTGAAGCTTTACTTTCAATTCATTGAAATGTTGGCATATGTCTGTAAAATCATTAATTTTGAGAACCATATAACATCCGTGAGTATTGTTAGAATTCCCCCTCATTTTGCAGAAACAGTCTGATTTCTTCCAAGCAGTCAACAAATCTGTAAAGTATGTTCCCGAGGCTCAACCAGCGAACATTATTATACATTAGTAAGCCATTGTACACTGAGTTGACTTCATGCACAAAGCCTCAATTCAAGTCTTTTTGCTCACTTTAAACATATTCTATTATTATTAATTTCGCTTATCTCTAGCCTACAACAATATGAGATTGACTATTTTTGTGATTAACCATAGTCCATTATATATCATTATATTGTGGCCATTATATTTTCTAAAGATGTTAGAACACAAGGTTTGTTGGTGAATAATACAGTGGAATTTAAGAATTGAACATCCTATGTCTGTTTGAAATAAGCTAATGAAAACATTTTTTCCTACCATATTTAGAGTGCCATCAGTTACTGAAACTATGCTTTTCTAATCAATTTCTTTCTCAACAAATGAATTTTTAACAGCCGTACAAATATATGTGCATTTTTTAAAAGTGAAATGGAAACACTCACGTTTGTTTGTATACTTTATAGTGAATTTTGTTATTTTGAACTAAAATGCAAACTGTTTTGATCGGTGGCATGCCCAAAATATTGTGCCTCATGCCATCAGTTTGCCATCCCTGATCTAGACTTAAGGTTACATCCCTTAGCTTTATTAATTTGAATTGCTGTTGGTTATGATTTAGATTTTGATAATTATATATAACTTTATAGAAATTATATTTGGATTTGAACTACTACAGACATTTTTTTTTTTTTTTTTTTTTTGGTTTTTGTAGGTAAAAGATGAGTTTCTCACCCCTGGATAATCGTGAGGGTGAGTCACCCATAAATCTCCCAAGAGTCACTATGTGTTTAGATGGAGCATTTCAAGGTGAATTGAAGGAAGATGATCTACCCAAGAGTGAAAATATGAAAGTTTTTGCAAGAGTAAGGCCAATGTTGCAAAAGGAAGAAGATGCAGGATATAGGGTAATTTTTAAGAATTATATTTATTACTTCAACAAAGTAATGGAACTTTTCGAAAACTAAATTCATCAATATTTAGTCAATTACAGTAATCTTTCCATCATTTGAAGAAGAATGGGATATTGTTTCAAGTAGGAAAACTAAAGAAATGCAGATATTAATAATTTATTTTATGACCCTATTGTTAACCAATTTTTATTTTCTTGTGACATTGATAATGTAAGATTAACAGAGTGAAACAACATTATGTAAATTTCAGTTTGATTAAAATTACTTGAGAATCTATATGCAAGCTCTTCAAACAACGTTTTTTTTTTTTTTATGTGCAATGTTTTAAAACAATTAAGATTTGCAGATTGGATATTAAATCAAGAAGATTGTTTGGTATGCATGTATAATTGATTAGAGGTTTTAAATTCAAATTACGATGTTGTGCTTTGAATTCATTTGCATTCTTATGCAATTCATTTTTTTAAATTAAATTTCTTCCAGGGACAAAAGTCTAATACCCTACTAGATAATGGTATTTTATTGTGATTTTCAAATAATGATTTCTAGAATCTCGTGTGAAATCATGATTTATTATTCAAACAATTGGACTTTCTTCATTGAAAGGTTTCTAAATGGATTTCAAATTGCCAATTAAGAAATTTTCAGTGAAAAAAAATCAGCCATTAGTTGCTTCAATTCTTTATAAGATTATATTAATTGCTTTTTGATCATCTATAAAAGGAATTTAAAGCAATTTAATCTCGTTCTCTCAGAATCTGATTTGATACTTCTGGAAAATAAATTTACTTATTTAGACATCAATTGGAAATATATAATTTTTATGTCAAAATCTTTGCTGTTCCCAAAAGACTTGTACTTTATTGTCACATTAAAATATTTCTTTCAAAATAAATTTGCTGCACATTCAAATATTAATAGCATGTTTAATGAGTTATTCGAAAAGGATTTAAAATAATATTTAATCATTGTACTATATGCATCTAAAATCCAAAATATCATTTGAGCCACTGGTATCTTAGACCTCTTCTCATTTGTTTTTTTGAATGTATCACATCAACTCTATTTTACTGTGTAAGCTTTAGCAAATTTTGACAACATTGCTATACCAGATATGCAATTGAATATTTTCACTGTTTGATTCACCTTTATAGCATTATAAAATTTTTCCTTCTAAATCTTCTTTTTTTAATCTATAAACTTCTTCACAAAATTAGAAAGATCTCAAACAAATGAACATATTATTTTGCTTGGGATCCTAGGACAATATAATCTTGGGGAATGAAAAAGTGCATTTATGAACAAATCAGTCTAAAGATGTAGTCCATATGTTCACTGGATTGAATTTCCTATATCTAACTAAATTCAAAGAAAAGGCGTCGGAAGATTTTAGACATAGCTAGTACATTGAAGATCTTGGAGAAATTCCGATTATCGGAACTGTCGCTGAAGCGGGAGAGGTACTGAAGGAAAAATATTTCTGCAGAATTTTCTGCAAGATGTTAATAACATTAGGCTTTTTAAATAAGTTTAGCTTTTGAAATAACCCCTGCAAAGAAACTATTAATTTAGATCATATTCTACTTCATTGCTGAAAATGCTAAACCATTCAATGCTTTTTATCAGTTTGAACACTGCAGATTAAATGAACTCATAATTTAAATATTTGAAAACAAATAAAATTTTTATTATCTTACAAAATCTAAATTTAAAAAAATATTTATTCAACTGAACTTTTGTAAAAGCTGTAATAACCATCTTTGGATATAAAATTCATATGACCTACTGTCAATCAAACATATATTAGATTAGTCCAGTATATAAAAATAATAATCAGTGATGTTAAATTCAGTATTCATTTTACTTCACTGGTTTTATTCTCAATTCCTGTATTTTCTTCAAATTAGAATTAATTCACTTTTGCTGTTTATAACTGTTTATAACTTGTGTATTTTTTAAAAAATATTTTTTTATAATACATGTTTTATGTTAGGTGTATAATTTTTGATACTTTTACTAATAAAATATTAGTTATATTTTTTCATTATTGCTAAAGGAAAGACATTCATTTGTTTATAAGAATTTTATAACTTTTGGTGTTTTTCTTTAAGGACTGTATTGCTGCAATTGATGATGAAACTGTCAGAGCTGTTGTTCCAGCTAACTCTGTAAAATTTAAGAACTCTGGTCTGAACCCCCAAGATGTCTTTGATTTTAAATATACTCAAGCATTTGGACCCGATATTGGACAGTTTGTATTTTTTGAACAGACTATCATGGATACCATGGTGGGCCTAATTGAAGGTCAAAACTGTTTGATCTTCAATTATGGAATTACTAATTCTGGAAAGACTTATACTCTTCAAGGTTTGCATTGTTATTTTTATCATTCTAATAAATATACTTTTTAGATGTCTTCAAAGATATATAAATAATGTAGGCAAGGGGCACTTTTGTTCTAGGTATATAAATATATATAATCAGTATGCTTATAAACAATCGTCTAATTAAAACTTATTTTTCCTCTTAAGAAACTCGCTATAAAGAAAATGAGTTAAATAGAAATCTCTAAAGATTAAAAAGTGGCATCATTTTTGTAAGAGCAATGCAATAAAACGTGCTCTAACAATTTAAAAAGAATTTAATAAATAACCACTAATGCAGAACACTACACTTACAATTACACACATTTAGTCAATATTTATATTTACAAGCTGAACATAATAAGTCTGCAGATTTTACATGCTTACAGTCTTGTGGCTGGTATTGTACTGCCCTTATACTTTTGATTGGCGAAAAGGTTGGCCCACTGGTTTTAGTTGAGAGTGTTATAGTGAAACAACAAAAAGAAACATTAGTGATGGTTAATTATAAAACTATTGAAATAATATTAAAAATTATAGTTGGCAATATACAAAAAATACTGGTATATTATTGAGCTAATACACTATAAAGAAGTGTAACAGTACATCCAACTTTGAATGCATTATTTTGATGACATATTTTCATTTAGATTTATATTAACTATTGAATTAAGTTTATAAATTGATCATATAATTGTCAATTTAGAATTTTGGGAACTTGTTTGAAATTGGTATGATTAAATTTCTTTGCAAAATTGAAGTTTACTTATTTTATTTCTTTTGGTTATTTTTTTCCAGTAAAATATATTTAGATTATGGATATTATACTTGCTATACTATGCATGCTATACTTCCATGTATAAGATATTGTATAATGATTACGAGACTAGACAAAAATATTCATCTTAATTATTTTTACTATTAAAATACTTTAATCTTTTTTATGATTTCAAGTAATGTAATGGAGATCAATATATTTAATAATTTCTGTTTGTAATTTCTTTTCTTAATATTGTGTAGGTTTCTCTCATTTGATTAATTGTTTTAACTAAAACTTATTTTTGTTAATTTTTATTTCAAATTATTTATTGTAATATAGTAAAATTATTACAATTCTTCATTAAATTTTATGTTTTAGGTAATGAAGCAAATCCAGGAATTATTCCTCTGGCTATGCATCTGTTTTTTGGTTGTATGGAAAGTCAGTTAATGAATGACATTTGTGTGAAACCAGACAAATTTTCTGATACTGTTGTATTAAATGATGGTGAACGAACACAAGAATATCGTTTGAAGGAAGAACTTCTACGAATGGTGGACCATGATGTAAGATTATATATTTTTTCATTACACTCAATCTCCTCGATTAAGACCTGTGTGATTTAAGGTCACAAAAAAATTTCAAAATGCATATATATACATGTTTTTGCAATATGTACATATATTTTTCTGTTTCATATGTAATAATTATAATTCATTTGAATGAAAATAGGGTTGAATATATATATATATTCTTTATATTTACCTTATATAAGTTTGATTTAGTCTATCAGTCTCAGGTCGATGATAACTTGTATTTTATTTGCCTTAGTAACCTGGTTTTCTTGTCCTTGTGTTTAAAAAAATTTTTGAATTGGTTCAAATTCAGGTGTTTTTTTTTTTTTTCTCTCTCTCTCTCTCTCCTTTCTTTCTTAATGGTAAAAGGGGGGGGAAGCAAATTTGTAGCATACTATTTTGGGAGGTGAGGTAGACTGTTTATCTAATTTGTAATTTACTATCAATTTTTTCTTCTTTTTCAAAATTTTGATTAAATGTTGAATGAATTAGAGAAGGTAAAATGTCAACTTTGTTTTTATAATTTTTATAAGCAGCTACTAAAATAATCATCATATATTCTATGCATTATGAAATATAGCAAATTACCTTTTAATCATATTTAATGCTATGAAAAAGGAATTAGCAGAACTTTTTTTAAATCTCATTTTGAAATCAATGTAAAATAATCTTCCAATGAACTATTTAAAATTTTATTTTCAAGCATTATGACAAAATAGAAGAATGATAATTTTAACATTCAAGCAAGATTTTTATCATGCGAGAACATGATACTGTTTTGGCTTGAGATTTTTGAAGCCTTAAAATGCGTGGGCAACAAATTGGCGGTTTATTTATTGGTAAAAATATTACAGCACAAAATTGAATTTTGCATCGTATCGAAGTTAAAAAAAATCATTGTTTCAGTGATAATGATTTTTTGATCTATAAATTAAATTTCTATTTTTAATGAATTTTTAAAAATATAGTTAAATTATATTTTTCAACAATTTTGCACGAAATAAAAATAAAATTTAATCTGCATGAGCCAAATGTGACAGCCTTCTGCGTTATTTTATAATAACCCTAAAAGTGAAAAATTGATACCTCAAAAGAGATGAATTACCAATTTGTTATCACATTTCTGTCAAATATCCCATTTTCTATTTATTTTATTTTATACAATATCAAAATTTCTGATTGCTGAGAATTACATTTTTCTAGATTTAATTTGCAGTAGTAATTAATTTATGTTTTAATCAGACCTTTTGTAAATGTGATGGCAACAAGTTAAAGGCTAATTTTTTGTGTTATTATTTGCTAATGGCTATATTGTAAATAATTTAAATTTATATTACACCTATTATTTTTTAATTATTTTAACTCCTTCCAAAGTTGTTGTAAATTGTAATAAAGTATTAATTTATTCTCTTTCAGTCTATTAACAAAACTACTGCATCTGAAACTTCTATTAGTAGCAGCAGATCTTCTAAGCTTTTTTCTCAAGTATTATGTGAATGCTTTCGTGATGATTTTAAATATCAGTCTGATACGACTTTGCCTCCTGATGGTAAATAAAATTTTATAAATCGTATTGTATTAAAAAATATCTTGGATGTAATTTGATATTTTTTTTACCTGTCTATTTAAGTGTTTTTAAATTATTATATTTTAAAATATTAAAACTCTTTAGTTCATTGAACAAATTTTCTTGCAAACTAATTTGTAATTTTTATGTTCATTAAATATTTTTTTGTCATGAAAGGGCTTATCTGATTTTAAATAAAAGATATATATTTTAAAGCTACAATTGCAATAATTTCTTAAAAGGAAAGCTTTCTAATTAATTTAAATTTTCTAATTAACTGTAATAATTGTTTTAAAATTTACTTGGCTGGTACATTTTTACTTCTAAAGAAAATGTTATTCTATTCACTTATTTGCTATCACTTTATTTTTATTTTAAATAATAAAAGACTTGTGTACTTCTTTACAGAAATGATTGCAGCTCAATCAGCTCTTTATATGCGAGAACAGTGTAAAAAGAAAGTGGATGAACAACCTGGCAAATGTAACATTTGGGTGTCTTTCATTGAAATTTACAATGAGTATATTTATGATCTGCTTCAGCCTAACATTACTCAAAGACAAAAATTGTCCTTAGCTGAAGATCAAAATGGTGATGTTTATGTTAAAGGTAAAATTTATGCAATTTTCTCTTCATACTAGTTTTATGTTTATATAATAAACCTTTCTTCATTATAGTTTTTACTCTGTATATGTTTTAGAAAATTAGGATTAATAAAATGTTGTTTTCTATAAAGAAAATGAATTTACTTTACAATATTATAACAATTTTTATATATTTTAATATAAAAAATATTAATTTTATTTGAATTTCATATTTTTATTAATAGTATCAAAGTATTTTTAAAAATAAAAACCAGAATTATTTTTCCTTGTACTCCATATTTTTCCTACTAGCATAAATATTTCTAAAAATTCTTCTTCTACGTCTTCTTAAATTCATAATCAGTTTTGAGTCTCTTATTTTATTGTTTTGGTCATAATATAGTTATGCAAGAAAATGCAAATTTGAGTGTAGAAACTGAATTATTCCAGAAAGCATCTGTGATTAATTGTCATAAAAATTTTCATAATCATACAATTTTCTTCATTTATTTTTTGAATTATTCTATTTAAATATTATATAGAAGTTTTCTATAAATGTTACAATGGTTTATATCTGTTTTATTGGTCTCAAACTTTGTTTTTGAAAAGCTTTTTTAAGAGATATAAATGCATTGTGTACATGAATGAATTTTCCAACTTTGGAATCCTATTAAAAAAACAAAATATAAATTTGTTTGTCGAAAATGTAAAATTACAAGTGAAAACTTAAAATTCAATACAGTTATAGGTGCTTAATGTGAACGGGTGTTTATTTCATTTCTACTAACTGGTATTGATGAATGTAAGACATTTGTATCACACCAGATGTCTTTCAAAAGTATGGGGTAGGATATTGCACCAACTCGATGTCCTTCATATTTCTAGAGGGGTTTTGATTTTTTTGATAAACAAGAAGATTGTACTTTTTTTTTAATAGTCCTGCAAATGTTTACTTCATGCAAATATTCACTTATGAAAGGATTTGCATTGAATACTTATAACTGTGCTGAATTCAAATTTTCAATTATTTTTTTATTTCTATTGGATAAGAAGTTTTACTTTATTTTCTTTTAATAGCTCTGCAAAGTTGGTATATTCATTTATGTATACCCAGTATATTATCTATGTTTCATGTTATGAAAATGTTTTTGTTTAGGTGCCAGAGAAATCTGTGTATCAAACAGCATGGAAGCTATAAAACTTTTGCATGTTGGAAGGAAGAATCTGAGAATTGCCTCCACTAAATTGAACTACCAATCTAGCAGAAGGTATAATAGTAGTTAATCAATTACTCTGTTTCTCTTAATGTTGAAAAAATACAGATTTTGTTTAAAATTTTGTTCAGAGTTCTCTTCAGAATATTTCAAAGTTATATATAATATTATGTATTCAAAGTATATAGTAAAATTCTTCCATTTGAAAATATGAATTAATTGGAATCTCAAAAGGTTTTTTTTATAACTGCATAATTTTTAGTCTTGCTGTTGGACAAGTACCATATTTTTCTGTAATTTTAACTTTTTTAAAAAGCTATATGATGGGGATTGATTTAATGATGATATGGATCCAATAATCTCGCAAAAAAAAAAAAAAATGCGAGTGCTTTTTTCATTAGCTGTGGGCCAATGATAAATCACCAAATATATTACTTTTTATTTCTATGGTTATTATTTTATAAACCTTTATTTTTCTCATTCTTTAAAAAATTAAGTTTAAATGACTTTAGATTTTGTGTATGTGTAAAAATTATTATTATTTAAATTTTTTAATTGTTTATTTCTGCCTTTTTTACATTTTTTCCAAAGCAAAATTTGTGATTATATGGAAATTTGTTCCATAAATCTAATGAAAAACGATATAGTGTTATAATTTGCTATATAAGAATTTCTTTCTTTCATCTTTCAAACAAAAAATAAAATGGCATTAGAAAATAAGACTAGAACAAATACAACAGATAGATACATGACAGCAAATTAATGGGGAGAAATATGCTACTTTAAAATAGGATTCCTAAAATTTGGTAATCTGACATTTTTTTCACAATGACAATTATTTTCTGACGTTTTTTGACAATCTATTTTGGCATCTAATATTTTATTTGATAATGATTTGCTTGGGAAATATTCCACCCATTTTACCTGCTTGGCAATAGTTTTGCCTTCATGGCCACATATTCGAACATCACAGGATTAATTTATTTGTTTATTTTCATTATTTTATTTTGATTTATATATGGGTTTTTAATCTAAGTTTTTAAAGACAAAAAAATAAATAAAGCTTATATTTGGAAATATTTTGTAATTTATGTTTCAGGGAAAAGAATTGAATTCTTTTGTTGTTGAGAGCTGTCTTGAATAAAAGTTGCTACCTTTACGTTAGACAACCTATTAAAGTTTAAGTAATTTCGGATTAAAGTGTGAGAAGTAATAAGTTTGGAACCTGAGTGTCTTTAAATTTGAACTTTTTCTACACATAATTTGTGATAAATCATTCATTGGGTACAACAAATTCAATTCTTTGTAGCCTAAAAATCTAATTATCCTGCTTCCCTTAAATTTTTGTTCTTATGAATTTAATCCTCTATAAGCAAAAGAATTGTGTATTTGATAATTTGTTTCAGGTCATTCATTCCTTTGTAAGGGTTCAGTCTAACCTTTTAAAAGTTTTGCAATAAATTTTTAATAGTTTATCATTCTGAAATGCTGTTTCATATAAGAAAAGAAAATCTAAAGAATGTATTTCAAATGTTACATTTTTGCTTTTAAATTAATTTTGTAAAATTGCACCTGGAAAGAAATATAGAATATTTTTAATGAATACTCAGCAATCTTGAATTATTTTATTGCAAAATCACATTCTATCTTTATAAAAGAATTTATATATATTTTTTTTATTTTATTTTTTCAGTCACTGCATATTTACTGTAAAAATCGCTAGAGTTTATGATGATGAAGAACATGGTACTTGTGGAAGAGTAAATAGGTAATTCTTTTGAAATTTAAACTATAAGTAAATTTTTCTGCATGCTTTTTGAATTTTGACATAAGAATTAAAATTATTTAAAAACTAATTAATTTTGTTATTTATCATAAATTTTAATATGTATTATTTGTTCTTATGTTTTATGATATTGAATAATAATTTAATAATATCCTCTTGCTGAATAACACCACATAAATAAATGTTTTTTATACAAGCCAAAACTCCATGGTTGTTAGTGCTATTGTTAAGTGTAATATTTAAAAAGTTTACAAATTCATTGAATTTTTCTAAAATTTATAAAATAAATTTTAAAGAATAATTAATCACTAGTGGGTAAGTGATTTTTAATGCCTGTAAATTTCTCATAGTGATAGCTTAAAAATTCAAAGAAAAAAGATAGTTTTATCAAAGATTAGTAAGAATAAAAATTTCTATGGTGTTTTGTACTGGTTCTTCTCAAATAATTAATAATTCGTTTGTTTTCAAATATAAAGTCAAAAAAGTTTTGACCCCCCTCCCCCGTTTTCTTTCCTACATTAACTGGACATGGATATTTATTGAATTGCTTTGATTTTTTTTCTATTTGAGCATGGATTTAAATATTATTACCAAAACAGTACTTGAAATGTTTTTTATAGATATTCAAGATGTTATTCTCTCTCTCGTCAAGAATTACGAAATTTGCCATTCCCCTACCCTCTAATTTGTTACTTGTAATTTTTATGCATAGAATTAGTTTCAGCAGAGAGTGTTACTTTAAAGATTTTTCAAAGCATGAAGCAACCATACCTTTCAATTTCAATTTTGGATTTTCTTAGTCCAAATATGCATTATTTGGCTTTTTTTTTTTTTTTTTTTTTTTCTCCCTTCCCTTCCTAGAATATCTTTCTGTGATCTGGCGGGCTCTGAACGAGCTAACAAGGCTCATACTTCAGGTATGCGACTGAAAGAAGCAGGATACATCAACACTTCTTTAATGGTTTTAGGCCGATGTTTAGATCAGCTTCGACGAAACCAAACAGCACGGCATGTATTTTATTAGCTTATTATATAAATCATATAATTTTAATACTTGCTTTGTTGAGTTAACATTTTATTTTTGTTCCTAGGGATAAGAAAATGATTCCTTTCAGAGAAAGTAAATTGACTCGACTTTTCTCTAATCATTTCCTTGGAAAAGGAAAAGCTGTTATGATTGCAAATGCCAGTCCATGTGAATATACATTTGACGAAACTTTGAATGTGCTGCGTTTCTCTGCTCTTGCAAAGGATGTATGCTGCTTTTATTATTACTATTATTATTATTATCATTAAAAATGTATTTACAACAACTATTTATAAAGGTTAAGAAATTCTTTGTTTTTCATTTATCAGACAGGGTGCATTTTTGTGGATTTAAGCATTTTTTGAGTCAAATTTTATAATTCGTGAGATCAGTTAAGTTTTTTCCATCATTTTTTTGAGTTTGATTTTATAGTAAAATGGCAATAATTCAGATAGGTTTTATTTTATTGATTTCCAATCTGCCAATAGCTGGAAGGTATATAAGGCCTATGTAAAGATCAAATCTGTATTTGAGGTATTTGTTGATCGGTAATGTACTTCCATGCTGCTTCATCTATTTTTTACATTCTTCAAGTCATATTAATGCCACTGACCTCAGTTGACTACTCCCCATTCATATCCCTGTCATTGGTTACAGATTTGATTAATTCATTGTTTGTCTCTAAACAGTATTCATTAAAGCTTATATATTCATAAATATTTCATTTAAGCTTTTTTACAATAAGAAATTTACCATAAATGCAAATGTAAATTAAACTGACCGGATAATTAGAAATTTAACAAAAGATTAAGTATTATATTCACTTCTGTGATAACCTAAATATTTTTGTTTTCAACAATATAAATTGTAAGGCCATAAATTTATCTTACAGATATTGAAACTAAAATTCAAAGACAGTAGGAACTACAGGGTGTATTTTTTTATTAATGATTTTTAATTGATTTATTACAATATTCCATCATTTTTTGTTTTAAGATTAAGAATTACTTTATTTTAAGTTGTTTTATTCTCTTTATTCAAGGCATTGGTATTTTAAAATAATGTTCTTTTAATATTTATAGCAAAACATAATTTTTTAAACAGAATAATATAATATATAGAACGGCTACATTTGCTTTCATAATTATATTGTAATTTTCTGGATTTTGTTTCATTGCCTTGTAAACATTCTCATCTTCCAAATTTTGATATTTTTACATTGTAGTAATTAATAAAAAAGACAGAAGGGGGGAATCCATTCGTGCAAAGTTTACAATTTAAGCGTATAATTTGAAATCACGTTCTTATTCATATATTTTGTTATCAATGATATTTACTGTTAATTTGTCATGTCAATCACAATTATAAGGTAAATAAATTTGCTGCTTATGTATTTTGAAAAGTTTGACTTTTTAAGGGATTTTATATTTTTATCCTGTGGTCATCTTAGATTCTTTATGGTAGTAAAGGCATTTACTTTTTTTTTTTTTTTTCCCCTAGTTGACAATTGCCGATTCATATATTTCAACAGCTCAGAGCTCTATTCTAGATATTTGCAATCAATGGCGAACATCCAAGAATCGTAATTCTGGTGTGTCTCCCGATCAAAGTTGCGAGTTTGACTCTTCATTTGTGCAAGAACTGGAAGAAAAGGATGAAATGATTGAGGTACCTTAATTTTTCAATACTTTTATATTGTTTTTTTTTAATTATTTCTTTTTATTTTCAATATTTTAATCTGTTTATATCAGATTTCGAATATTTTAGCACATATTGTCCTTGTGATTTTATCTTTTCATGTTAATTAATTTCAATTGTTTTAGATTTCAAAATATTCAGTAATCGCCTTTTTCTTTTGCAAAGATAAAAAAAAATGATTTTATTTATTATTATTATTTTTTTTTAGTAAGTATTTAATTTTTCTTGCTCCCACAATATATTCATATTAAAAAGGTAGCCTACAGAAACATTGCTTAAAAATGAATTGGTTAATTTGGTTTTTCTCTTTCATATCTCTGAACAACTAAAATAAATTAATTTTAGTGAAAGTGAGGTGTTGTAGATAACTGGAATAAAACTTAAATATCTTTTCATTGTATCCTACAAAAATCTAAACTATTGAATAAATTTGCTTTGAATTTTGTTCATAAATACTAAGATCTGTTGGAAAGGTTCTGGGTCTCATTAATTACTTTTTTTACTAAATAAATCTATGATTCCATTCTGCATGTGAATTGTGTTAATTAAATGTCATTGTGTCTTAATATTTGTTTAACTATCAGTTTAAAACAGAAATATGGAAAAGTGGGCGATTTTTAGTTTAAAAATACTATATGCAGTATTTGGAATGGTTTATTTATTGCATGCATTGGGATTCTTTTAATTGATAATATTAAACTCATTTTCATTGTCTTGCATTCTGAGCTACCTTATAAATTTAACCTTTGCTATAAATTTATTGAATTTATTAATTCTATTCTCATATTGTGTCATATGTGTATCTATTGTGATAGATATTATATGTTACTTGAACTTATATTAATGTTGCTATATGTTATAAGTACTTCAAATTTTGTCACAAACCCTGATGTATAAAATAAAGCTTTAATGAAGGCTTTGTGGCAAATAATTAGCTAATTTTTATTTGTTAAAAAATCATGAAAATAATTTCATTCTAAGTAATATTAGATATATCAAATTGTAAGTGTATTTTTCCAAAAAAAAGTTATTTGTTTTGATGTATTTTTTGCTATTCTTTTATTATTCATTCAGTTCTTGTCTTAAAATTTAAATTTTCAAACAACCATTTAATTTTTTATTCTTTTACTTAATATTTTATTTTAAAGTCTACTCTTTATTTCATGGATTAAACTTTTTCTGCATTATCTTTAAAACTGAAAATTTAGTCTTTTTAGACATGAAACTAAATATACACATAATTGTGAATTGCTTGATAAATATGATTTTCAGAAACTTGTTGATGTGGCTGAATCATTAAGGCTAAATCTTGAAAAAGAAAAGAAGGAAAAAATTGAATTAGAATTTAAAATCAGACAAGAAGTGGGTAATGAATATGCAGCATACAGTGATGGACTATTAGATGAACAGAAGTAAGTTAAATATTTAAAAGGTTTAGTCTTAGAGTTCTATGAGTTATATATTATGAATTTGGTCTTTCTTAGTAATTGACATTATTTTTAACTTTCATGCCCCTTTAAATATTTGTACAGGGAAATTTTTGAAAGACAAATTGAATCACTGAGGGAAATCTATACAAAGAGGATTGAAGCCATGAAAGAGATGTATGAAAAGAAAATACGTGAGCTTCAGGAAGAAGATGGATCTGAAGATAGTTTTGAAAAGTCAATCAGTGAAATAAATAAAACATTTGATGTAAGTGCTTTATTTTATTTGTTAAAAATAAATTACTTTGAAAAACTTCTATTCTCGGAACTTATTCATATGGCCAAATTTCCCAATGAATTTAAAAATATTATTTCATAATAATTATATTGTTTATGATAACCATATATTTATATATTTCTGACTCATTCAGAAATAGTTGTTTTGAATTCCCCAATAATAGATGCATTTTTTGAACATTTCAAATTGTATCTTCAAACCACTTCAGAATCTTGTTATTTAGAGAATTTATAAATTTTAAATTTTCCTTCCTCTATCATATTGCCGCATTGAAGAAAGACAGTCTAATCTCCATGGCCGAATGGTCATGGCGCTGGCCTCGTGATCAAGACACCTGGGTTCGAATCCCACTAGAGACAATGCGATTAATAGTATATGTAAATACTTAATTCCTTTATTCCATGTTCCGGAAGATACTGAACATTTCTTTAGTTTACCAGACAAGTGTTCTGGACTTTTCTTACTTTCTCCAGAAAAGTATTCTGGAACTTTCTCTGCTTGAATAAAAGCAGAAGACTTATCAGTTACTGTATTCTCAGTTCTAAATTCAGTTAATAAATTGCTTTAGCTCTACCTCTTGTGTGTGTCATTAAGTTCTATATTAAAGTATCTACGTGACATTCTTTGGTGGAGGCGCCAGTTTCGATTCCAGTCAGCGTAGAAACGGATTTTCGTAGAAGCAATCGCCTTAAAGGACTTGAACCAGAATTTGGACCTTATAATCCACCAAACAGAAAGACAAAGAAAATGCCTATGGAGCAGGAAACTAAACCGGTCATCCTGGCACCAGCACAGCCACAATACAGGAATCCATCTTTATTTAAAGGAGACGTGGGACAAGACCGAAGTAAATGGCTGAAAGAATATGACAAAATTCAACAGATGGGATGACGTGACTTGTCTAGCAAATGTTTTTTTTTTTCCTGGATGGCACAGCAAATCAATGGTTCGAAAATAATGAAGAAAAATTGACTTCCTGGGATGTTTTCAAATCAATGTTGAAAGAGGCCTTTGGGGAAACACAGCACTATGTAAAGAAAGCAGAAGATGAGCTGAAGTATCGAGCTCAAAAATCGGGCGCAAGCACGCAGTCATACATCCAAAGCGTGTTGGGATTATACCATCAAGTCAAACCAAATATGTCAGAAGAAGAGAAAGTGTCTCATTTGGTGAAAGGAGTCGCCGAAGATATTTACCAGGCACTACTGATGAAAGAAATAACCACTACCGAAGACTTTATTAAATGGTGTAGAAAGATCGAAGAGATGCAGCAAAAGAGGATCCGGGGAAGGAAATTTGAAAGGCTTCCAAATGTGGTACCAATGGCTGCAATTGACCAGCAACTGGATCTAGTATCACTGGTACGTCAAATACTTGAGGAGGTCCAGCGTCTTATATCTCCAGTAGTTGATCCCGAACTCCAAGACAAAGGCATTGAAGCCATCGTTCGAGAGGAAGTGGAAAATGCTTTGGCTCCTTTGTCACAGACAACACCAGAGTGGAAAAAGGTCAAACCAAGACGCCAACCTACCTATGCCGACGTTGCCAGACGAACTATGCCCATAGCACAGCAACCACAGAGGAAGACAGATACGCCGCTATAGATCTCCGTCGCCATATAGAAGATCCAGTCAATCTCCTAGCCGGATAAATGAGGAAAACTAAGCGGTGCGACCTTCCTTGGGGGTGAAGCCGCTAGTGACAAAAATCCTCAGATGCCGCAAAGGTGACCGGAAACAACATAGAAGTAATCGTCGACAATAAGCCAGTACCTGCCCTTGTGGACCCTGGAGCCTCATTTTCTGTAATCTCGGAGAAGTGTCGTCGCCTACTGAAGTAAGTTATGTTTCCCACAACTAACAATGTTCTTTTAAAAGTCGCCGATGGAAATTACGTGAGACCAGTGGGAAAATGTACGCTTTGTCTCAAAATCAATGGCCGACCTCAAGCTTTTGAATTTATTGTTTTGCCGCAATGCAGTCACGACATCATCCTTGGTTGGGACTTTTTGGGCGCTTCTCAAGCTGTTATAGATTGTGGTCGTTCGGAGCTCTTGTTTCAAGACGTGCTTCGAGAATCCCAAACTCCAGACTCCAGCCGTTTATTCACGATAGAAGACTATACAGTACCTGCTCGTTCTATCAGAAAGATTACTGTCTTAGGCCGTAAGAATCTTCGAGCTATCGACGTAATAGTAGAGGGAAATAGGATGCTCTTCTTGAACAAGGAAGTTGCTATTCCGTCTACTATAGTTACGCTCCTTAATGGAAAAGCCGAACTATAGGTTGCCAGTGGACAAGGAGAACCTCAGATCATCCCTAAAGGCATGTGCATCGGGTATCCCGAACCTTTACACGAAGACTGCGTAAATACCATAGATGAGGGGCGCCTTATTCCACGACCACTTCAAAGGCAAAGTTGGGTGTCATCGACTGTACCACGATGATAGCTCCGGATTTGAGAATCGACCAAAAAGAAAGAATGTTGCACCTACTCCAGAGATTTTCGGATATTTTTGATCAAGAAAGGACGTTTAAGAACGGAAAACAACTCAATGTTAAACACCGAATAAACACAGGCGACCACTTACCTATTAGTCAGAGAGCTTACAGAGTGTCCCCATCCGAACGCCGCATTATCAGTGAGGAGGTAACCAAAATGTTAGAGAAAAACATCATTCAACCATCAGAAAGTCCATGGTCATCTCCAGTCGTCTTGGTCCATTGAAGAAAGATACCAAGAAAGACTTGTATCCATTGCCGCGTATTGTCGACACCTTGGTTTGCCTGAAGGGGGCAAAATATTTTTCGTCTATGGATCTCTATCCCGGTTACTGGCAAATAGAAGTTGATGAAGCCGATCGTGAGAAAACAGTTTTTATAACACCTGAGGGGATTATACGAGTTTAAAGTGATGCCATTTGGCTTATGCAACGCTCCTGCAACTTTTGAAAGGATGATGGATAATCTTCTGCGACATTTAAAATGGACAATGTGCCTTTGCTATTTAGATGACATTGTGGTGTTCTCAGAAACATTCGATGAACATCTTCAGAGGTTGAATACCGTCTTTCAGTGTATACAGAACGCCGGCCTTATCCTTAATACAAAAAAAAAAAAAAAATGTTTTTTTGGAACAAAAGAGATAAAGATCTTGGGACACCTAGTATCCAGTGATGGCGTACGACCGGACCCAGAAAAAATAAAGGCCGTGAGTGACTTTCCCATGCCTAGGAATATCCATGACATCAGAAGCTTTCTGGGGCTTTGCTCTTACTATCGCCGACTTATCAAGGACTTTTGCCATAAAGCCGAACCTCTACAGTTGTTACTGAAGAGGGACACAAAATTCTGTTGGGGACCTGAACAAGTGGAAACTTTTAATATCTTACCACCGATCCTGTCTTTGGCCTTTATGACGAAACTGCACCAACGGAACTTCACACCGACGCGAGTGGATATGGAATCGGCGCAGTATTAGTCCAAATCCAAGATGGGAAGGAAAAAGTAATAGCTTATGCCTCGCGGACTCTGACGAAGGCTGAGAAAAACTATTCCACAACTGAAAGAGAATGTCTTGCGGCCATATGGGCTATAACTGAGTTTCGGCCATATCTCTTTGGAAAGGCTTTCAAGATCGTCACCGACCATCATTCCCTGTGTTGGCTGACAGGACTGAAGGATCCCTCTGGAAGACTCGCTAGATGGGAGCTGCGACTCCAAGAATACGACGTATCAGTGGTGTACAAAAGTGGAAGGAAACACAAAGATGCTGAAGTCTGTCCAGAAACCCACTAAAAGTCGATGCTTCATGGTATGGGGATTCCATAGGTGCCACTTTATTCACTAATTTCTCAGAAGAACAGATGAAAGATCCGGTATTGGCAAAAATAATACGAGAACAACAAATTACCAAAATAAGTAGGCTGGGAAACTTTGAAGGAGTCCTCTACAAGAATTTTGATCCGTCCGGAAAGAAATTTCTACCAGTGATCCCGAAGCATTTACGGCTCAGTATTCTAGAATCTCTCCATGATGACCCTACCGCCGGACATCTAGGATTCACCTGGACTTATGATAAAATAAGAAAGCGATTCCATTGGCCAATTTTGTACAGAAATGTTCGAAGATATGTGACGCACTGCCGAGAATGTCAAAGGAGAAAATCTATTCCTCAGAAGCTACCAGGTCATCTTGTGCCTATTCCACCAGCTGCCGTTCCTTTCCATCGAGTCGGAATCGACCTGCTAGGACGATTTCCAAAATCTGACAACGGCAACGAATGGATTGTAGTATGCACCGATTATTTGACACGATACGCAGTCACCAGAGCTTTACCGACGGCGGAAGCTACCCAAATTGCCAAATTCCTACTAGAGGACATAATCCTGAAGCATGGAGCTCCACGAGTTATCATTACAGACCGTGGGCAAGTTTTTCAGTCCAAGCTGGTATCCGATATTAATCGACTGTGCAATATCACTCATCGAATGACAACAACCTATCATCCGCAAACAAATGACCTTACAGAGCGATTCAACAAAACGCTAGCAGATATGCTTTCTATGTATGTTGATGTCGAACAGAAGAACTGGGACCAGATATTGCCGTTCGTCACATTCGCCTACAACACTGCCAAGCAGGACACGACAAGTTTTACGCCCTTCTACCTCCTACACGGGCGAGAAGCTGAAACGCCGTTGGATACGATGTTTCCTCTCTGCCCCAACGAGTTCAGCCAAGAAGACGATTACGTTAGTCATCTGATCAATAAGGCAGAAGAATCGAGACAATTAGCTCGTGCACGAACTCTCAAGGCTCAGCAGAAGGATCGCCGACATTATGACTCCAAACATCGGATGGTGGCATACGAACCAGGAAATTTGGTGTGGATTTTTATTCCAGTTCTTAAAAAGGGGCTTTCTGAGAAGCTCCTCAAGAGGTACTTCGGCCCTTATCAAGTATTGAGACGGTTGTCCGACGTCACTTGTGAAGTAGCCGATTTCGATCCTAATTCTAGAAGGCGGAAACCGAAGGAAGTTGTCCACGTTTTACGCATGAAACCATACCATGACCCAGAAGAACAAGACGACCAACATTCTTATAAAATAATGGAGGTTCCAGAAAGAGACATTTCTCAAGAGACTACTCACCGTAAAGACACGACAACTTATACTGGCCCTGTGACTCGATCGAGAGCTAGAACCACACAATGAAATGTCATAACATCGAGACGCTGTTCTTTTAAGGAGGGAGCAATGCCGCATTGAAGAAAGACAGTCGAATCTCCATGGCCGAATGGTCATGGCGCTGGCCTCGTGATCAAGAGACCTGGGTTCGAATCCCGCTAGAGACAATGCGATTAATAGTATATGTAAATACTTAATTCCTTGATTTTATGTTTCCTTTATTTCATGTTCCAGAAGATACTGAACATTTCTTTAGTTTACCACACAAGTGTTCTGAACTTTTCTTACTTTCTCCAGAAAAGTATTCTGGAACTTTCTCTGCTTGAATAAAAGCAGAAGACTTGTCAGTTATTGTATTCTCAGTTCTAAATTCAGTTAATAAATTGCTTTAGCTCTACCTCTTGTGTGTGTCATTAAGTTCTATATTTAAGTATCTACGTGACAATATAAGTGCTTTGGTCATCTTAGTTACTGTATTTCAGACTAGGCTTTGACTGTAAAATTTTACTATTGTCTATATTTGTAAAGCTATTGATTTGAATTTAATTTTTTGAGAATGGTAATTTTGTATGTATTTTAGACAAGCCTAGTGGAATTAAATAAAACATTTACTCTACCTCGATTTTTACTTAATACTAATCTAATCAACGTTGAATAGCTTGTTTGTTATTTGAATGAATTATTTAAAATAGAGCAAATATATGTAATTTATGGCTTTAGCTATACACTCCAGCATCTGTTAGTGGCAGAAATATAAATAAAACAAATTATATATATATAATATAAAGTTCAGAAAAATTTAAATCTATCCCTCTGAGTATTAATCTGGTCCAATCCAGCCAGGTTAATTCTATACTGTTTGGTTGGACTGTAGTGCAAATAAGGCTTGGATGTTGTAAAGCAAGTTGTCATCCAGAGTGGATTAAGGTTGAAAACATCTACTATTCATTTTGACAGTGATTAAATGCTTTTACTTATTGGATACCTTCAAATGATAATGGCAGTAAATACGGGCCAAATTTTATTCGAGGAATTTCTGTTTTTATAATATCAAAGAAACATCCATTTCACTGAACTATTTAGTAACAAACCTCTGTATATAACTGTTCTCAGTTTTCATTGTCTTCAGGAATCAGAGGGTTAGGAGTTTTAGCATATTCTGGTTGCATTAATATAATGTTGTACTTTAATGTAAAGTAATGTAATGAAAAGAATCTCTAAAGCAATAATGTTGAATTGTTTAAAATAATTCTATCTATTTGCTACTTAAATTTAGATGTCTGTTTCTAACTTTTATTCTTTACTTGTATATACTTCTTTAGAAGATGGAAGAAGAATCATTGATTAGTTTTTCACCAGCAGTTGGAGCACTCCCTAAACAAGGTATTCTATTTATATATATAAAAAAGATGTTTAATGTTTTTTTTTTTTTTTTTTTAGGAACAGCTAATTTATTTTAAAAAAGACTTGAATGATGCTGTCACAATCTATTATTTCAGTTTTTGCTTAATTGTTAATATAAATAAAATTTGCCTAGTGAAATAAAATGCTGCTATTAATATTAGATCCCCCCCCCAAAAAAGTAGAAATATATATCATTTTATCATTCAAATATGAATTCCAATTGTTGAAAGCCTTACTATATGAATGATTTTTGAGGAAAGAGGAAAAAAGTATATATATTTGAATAAATCGTAGTGAGAGCATGGACAAGAGTTTTGACAAAGTTTAATTATTCAAAGCAATTCATTCTTTCTGGTATTTTTCAATTAAAATAGGATACGCATTGTTTATTTGAGGATCCCTAGACTAACACCTTTCTACTTCGCTAAAGGGTGTTATGCAAAAAAAATGAATGAATATTATGCTTCTTAATTCCGTTATAGTCTGAGTTCATTCTATTGTTGAATGCAAACATCTTCTCCTTTCAATTTTTCTCTCACTTTTTTATATGAAATAAACGCTTCCTGATGTTCATGCAAAGGCTTGGAGGGTTTCAGAATTCTAGAATGAACAGTACATATTTTATTGTTTTATATATTATTTTAATATAAATGCTTGTCAGATCTATAAAAGTTAATTCTATAGGTATCATTATTGAATTTAAACAATTGTAACTTTTAAACCTTAAATAAAAGTTATTATATATATTCGTTAATGCTTATGTTCACTGTCAAGTTTGAAATCGTAGAAATAAGACATTGTGGATAAGGGAAAGCTATGTCTTTGAAATGAGAAAAATCCCTGATGTTTTGCTAATTCATCAGATTTGGAAGTTTCCAAAAAGTGAAAATTGTCATGACTTTTAATATTAAATTTAGATGTGGTTTGATTAAATTTATCATGAAGGTTCTGTAAATTAATTTTTATTATATTATATAGCTCACGCCTTCTTTTTAATGTATCTTACATTCATATCTACCTTTGTAATGCTTGATTTCCGAACATTATCCAATCGTTGAATTTCTAATTTCCGAATTGGTCCTATTCTTTTAATTGAGATAATTGTTTTATGGTATATGCTATCATTGCAGAACATTTTTAATTTGTATTTGAAGGAATTATTATTTTGTTTTAAAAAATTACATTTTAAATTTAAATTTTATCATTGCAGGAGTTCCGAAAACTGAAGGAAATGTTTCTGTTACCGGGGATACATCTATGGACTTTTTTGATGCAGTAGCTGAAGAAGAAGTTGAAAAATCCACTACTGACATACAGTCACTTAAAAAGGAGTTAGAATCTGTTTCAAAAGAATTGGATGTTACTAAAATAAAATTAGAACAGACCACAAAAAATCTGAAAGAATCTCAAAGTGGTATTCAGGAAATTTATTTTTATCACATGTACTTGATAACTTATAGATTTATTTAATGTTCATTTGTTTTCTTGTTTTATCTGTAGATTTTACATATTTTTTTCCTCTATGTTGTCAGTATTGTTTTTTTCCTTTCTCTTAAATAGATTTTAAAATTATCTATAGACATAAAAATTAATGTATCTCACTAAAAAGGATATATGTTAATTTCTTTTGATGTTTTTGACTGTAGAAGGAGCAATTGCTAAAGAAAAGTCTGATGCATTGGGTTGTAAATTACTGGAAGCTAATCAAGTTTTGGAAGAATACCAAAAAGAACTTGAACAGTTGAAAGCAAATTGTGTGTCCTTTGAAAATGAAATTGATTCCTTATTAGAGGAAAGAAAAAAATTACAAGATAATATTCTACATCTTTCTGATCAAATTGGTAATTTCATTTTTTATTTTATTCGGCTTCTAAATCTTTTTATGTCTATTTAAATTTGAACATATTTGAAATTGCTTATTATCTTATTTTGCTTTAATTATTTAATTTCAGTCTTCTGTAGACTTAGTAATTGTAACAATATCTGCCATTTTGTAAATAGTTAAGTCAGACAGACTATTATCTTCAAGGTGATTCATAGAATTCCTGTGCTAATTTTTTATCCATTATTTCTGAACTGATTTTTGTGTTTTGTTAACAGCCCAAAGTACAACTGAGACTGAGCAGTTAAAGAAAGAAAAATGTGAAATGGAAGAAAGTTATTCTCTAAAGTTGGCAGAAAGTGAACAAAGTATGCTTTGATCTTTTAATATTAGTTCTCTTTTAATGTCATTTCCACTTTTTAAAATGAACATTGCTTTAAAACATGTACTTTGCTTTAAATTTTTTATTTCTTGTTCTGCATTTTCTAGAAATTGCTGATTTGGAAGATAAATGTAGAGAACTCAGTTGCAAACTTGAAGAGTCTGTTCAAACTATAGAGAAAGAAAAGATGAAATTTAATGAATTAGAAGAAGAATATGTCTCCTATAAAAGTAATGTCACTTCATCTGCTGAAGAGTTAAGTGATTTGAAAGAAAAATTCAATGCCTTCTCTCAACAACTAGGTAAATTCTGTGAAATCTTTCCATCCTTTTTAAGAATTTCTGATATAATTTATTTATTCAAACTATGATATATAAAGGACTATCATACACAAGACAGAAATTGCTTTTGTTACTTATTGGCAATTGTGAAATGTAAACAAATTGCTATAAATGTTTCAAACTGCTTCATAGCAGATTTTAATTGCTTCAACGCTTATGAAATCAATTTCATCCATAAAACATTTAATCACATACTTTTGCTAATGCTGAAAATAAAAATAAAAAAAAGTACTCTTTTTGGTAGAAGTAGCATTTCTGTTTTCAATTTATATTATTATATATACTTTTTAATATGCACTCAAAGTATTTTGTAGCACATTGATTCCATAATTATTTTTTTTTTCCAATTGCAACAAATAACAAGGGGAAACTTTAATATATATTCCATATCAATGATTTAACACCCTGAAAAGTCAATAATCTGGGTTTGCAAGCTGGTCGCCAAAGACGGCTAATAACTATACAAGATTTCTTCTAGGTGAAAGAGTTATGATATGAAGTTTAGTTATAATTTTGAGTATTACTATATTTTATATAATGTTTATTCACTGCAGTTAATTTATTTTCCTTTATTAGTAACTTTTTATTCAAAGTTTATTGATGCTCTATAATATTTATAAGGAACTTGAACAATATTAGTTTATAAAATAAATAGAATACTGATAACAGAAAATTGGTGTGAACCAAGCTAGTAAGTCTGTGAAATTGAGACTATCGCAAACTACTATTTGAGAAACTTGAGAGTATTTCCTCAAATGAAAGTTGTAAGATTTATTTAAGAAGAGTATGTTTCTGAAGCAAATAGAAAACGATTTTTAAATTTTTTTTTTTCTGACAAGTGGGAGAAAAGTCTCCTGCACAAATGTTTTGAAAAGAATAATCCTGAGTTGCTTCAAAATTATATATTAATGTAATACAAGTGCACTAATCTCAAAATAAGAAGTATCAAGTTATCTTTAGTATATTATTGTATTACTTTCATCAACCCCTTCTGTCTGTGTGATGTCTATTTGTTAACACTGTTTTATATCTTTTTGTTAACAGCACAAACCGAGAATGAAGCTGAACAGCTCAAAAAAGAAAAACTTGAAATGGAAGAAGACTATTTTCAGAAATTGTCAGAAAGTGAAAACAGTATGTTTTTATCTTTAATTTTATTTCACCTTTAATGAATGCATTTGATCTCCTTAAATAACTTATTATTTCCATAATAATAATAAAAAAAAACTTATGATATTTTTTCATGTTTCTCTCTCTGCATTTTCATAGAAATTGCTGATTTAGAAGAAAAATGTAGAGAATTAAATTGCAAATTTCAAGATGTAGAGATGAAATATAATAATTTGAAAGAAGAATATGATATTTATAAAAGTGATACCGTTTCAACTTCTGAAGAGTTCAGTGATTTGAAAGAACAGTTCAATACCGTCTCTCAACAACTAGGTGAATACTTTTAAGATCTTTCCCTCCTCATAAAGAATTTTTAAGAAGCTTTGAGTATTGAAACTATGAAAATATTTATATTAAATATGTTATAAATAAAAAAGTAATAATATGATTTTTACAATAATATTTTTAAAACCATTTTTTAACAACAATGTATTCTATATAGTAGATTTACTGTCATAATCTTAATCATATTAAATAAATGCGTTATTATATTATTCTTGAATATTAGAATTCAGTGTTATACCCTTTGTCCTGATCAATATGTGCAGGTAGAAAAATTTGAAAATTTTTGTGTTTTAGTTTAAAAACTAAGACTATTAACTATTGTTATTATAAAGAAAGGGATACTTTGATAAATAAAAATATTTGTCTGATTCCACTTCTATAAAAGTATTACAAATATAACATATTCTCTCATAGAATCTTTTGATGGGATTAAAAAATGATAGTAGTGTATGCACACTACAGACAGACTAATAATCTTATTTTGTAGAGTCTGATCTTTCTGTTCAAAACCAAAATTGTTTTGGTTTTGTTCCCTTTATAAAAATATTTTTGCTAATGAAGGGTTTCTACTTTCATCTGTAACTGACAGAGCAATGATTCAACCATATCTCTCGAATGATTCAGTCATTGCAGGTTCATTAACACAAGTACTGACCCAAATCTTTGTCAGTTTAAATATACCAAAGAAAATAGTACTTTTATGATGCCAATTTAAAAATATAATAGTAATGTAAGACGTTAAATATCAAGATAAAACAAAAACTAAATCGAGCATTATCACTCCTAAATAAAATCTAGCTTTACTATGGCTAAAATCAAATGCTGGTCTGAAAACTAAACTACTATATATATATTATTGTCAATTGGCTGCAGCTTGTTGTTCTTCTACTGGTAACTTTGAATAAAAAGTTTATTGACGTTTAATAAATAATATTAAGAATCTTGATTGATATTTGTTTATAAAATGGATAGGGTGCAGTTTACAGAAAACTGTTAAGAACGATACTAGTAAAATTGTTGTTGTTTCTAATGGTACTTGCCATGGATAAGTTCGCTGACGAAGTCAGCGGTTCTAAACCAAGGGAGCGTCTCTTGTTTTAGTTGCGCCAACTAGGGCTAAGAGTACGTCTTAGCCATTCATGCATCACATTCGCTTGCACAACTCCTTTTTACAGGGGGGCACATTCATACATCTCACAGATGGAGAACAACCATGCCCGAATCGGGACTCGAACCCAGGACGCCCAGATCACGGGGATGACGCTCTACCCCTATGCCAGGACGCCGGCACTAGTAAAATTAAATCCATGAAATTGAGATTATATCAAGCTTCCAATTTGAAAAATATTGAGGTTTTCTAGAATAAAAGTTATTTCTTCCATTGTATTGAATGGCAATGCATATCTAAGACTAATCTTAGAGGAGTAGCATTTAAAAAAAAACAGAAATTTTTTGATTTTTAGGTCCAATGGGAAAAATATCTCTTGCACATACATTTTAGAAAGACTAGTGCTAGTGTTGCTTCAAAATGACATATGTATTGTTGTAATTTCTTTCATTTCTCCCACTCCTTCTGTCTCTGTGGTGTCTATTTGTTAAAACTGTATATTATTTTTAACAGCTCAAACTCAAAATGAAACTGAACAATTCAAAAAAGAAAAACTTGAAATGGAAGAAGACTATTCTCAAAAATTGGCAGAAAGTGAGAAAAGTATGCTTTGATCTTTTATTTTATTACACTTTTAATATTATATTTCCTTAAGTATTATTTCAATAAAAATAATTTTCTTGTGTAAAACTTGAATGATATTTCTTTCTTTGCATTTTCATAGAAATTGCTGATTTAGAAGAAAAATGTAGAGAATTAACTTGCAAACTTGAAGATGTAGAGATGAAATATAATAATTTGAAAGAAGAATATGATATTTATAAAAGTGGTACTACTTCAACTTCTGAAGAGTTCAGTGATTTGAAAGAAAAGTACACTGCCATCTCTCAACAACTAGGTGAAAATAATTTAAGATCTTTCCCTCCTCATAAAGAATTTTTAAGAAGTTTTAATTGTTGAAACTATCAAAATATTTATATTAGCTATGTCTTAAGTAAAGAAATATGTGAATTTTGCTATTATAATTTCTTAAAACAATTTTTAACAATGATTATTTCTATATTCTAATTTATTGTCTCAGTCTTTATCAAATTAAATAAAATAACGCATTATTTTATTTACTCTTGTATTGTGCTACATATGTGGTTGTTGATTTAAGCTCTTTTTTCTGCTGTAATTTTTTGTTCAAATTTGGTGAGATTATAATATTTATATAATTTTAATAAGGGTTTTTATAAAGTATATGGATTACTGTTTGAAAAAAATTGGTATTACAAAATTATACTTTAGTAAAACAAGGTTATAGAACTGTGATATTTAGGAAATTCGTTAAAAATATCAAAACAATCAAGAGTAAATTACCAACATGAGCATCTCCTGCCATGTATGCGCACAAGTGGTGATTTTGGGCTATCACTTCATTTCACCCTAAAATATTATGTTGCAAAAGCGATGGTGACCTGCACACAGCTTTCTTTCAAGGGAATAGCAATTTTTTAAGAATTTCATAGCAAATGCTATGAAATTCTTATAATTATATATTACATTATAATGATTGTTGCTAAGAGAATTGAGAAAGAAATTGCAAGGCTTAAAATTCTACAGAAAGGAAATTTTAAACTTATTTAAAGCAGAGCAGATTGTTTTAACCAAGTATTTTTATTACTACTCTAATAATTGATATTTCAATTTTGAAATTAATAATTGATTATTTATTTATTTTGCATTTTAAATGCGTAGGCAAGCATTTGCTATTTTTTACTTAAGTTATCAGATTTTAAATTTTGTAATCAGCTTTTAGCATTATTTGCAATAATAAATGGAATTTAAAAAAAACTTTTTCATGTATAAAAACATTATTTTTTATTGAGCAATTTCTTATGATTTATTTAAAATAATATTTTGGCAAGTTGTTTTTAATATCTTTTTAAAAATATATATTATTAGATGTGTATAATCATACTATTTTTATATTTAACCTCCTACATGTAATTCTGGTGTTTATGCATAGAGTACTACATGTTTATTGAACCATTCTAAAATTTTAAGCAAAAATTGTGACTTTTATGGTTAAAATAATTTAATTTATGTCAAAAAGAGTAATTTGTTAACTTTTCCTTCTTTTTCCTCCACCCCAAATGAGAAATGTAGTGTATTGTTTTAAAAGGTTTTTTAGATGTTCATTATGAATAAATAAGAATTTTTGATAATGTTTATTGAACACATAAAAGATTCTGAGTAAGGTGAAAGCCAATAAACTAATAAAATTAGCAGCTGTAAGTCAGAGAAATGTTACAAATTTAGTCGCTGAAATTTTTTTCATAGTTTCTTTAGCCACTTTTTAAAATTAAGTCTGGAAAATTAGAATAATAATAACTTTTAATTTAAAAAAAAGTATTTAAAATTGGAGATTGTTTTCTAGAATCAAATCGATTGTGACAGATATAATATTAATTGAAGATGAGTAAAATTCTAAAGGAAACAAAATTTTTGATTTTATGTTCAGTGAAAGAAATGTCTGTTCTACGCACGTTTCGAGAAAAGTAACTCTGAATTTGCTTCAAAATTGCATTTTAATATAACAACTCTAATCTCAAAATAGGAAGTAGCAAGTTATCTTTTATATATTATTGTAATTACTTTCATCCCCCCCCTTCTGTCTGTGTGATGTCTATTTGTTAACACTGTTTTATATCTTTTTGTTAACAGCTCAAACTGAGAATGAAGCTGAACAGCTCAAAAAAGAAAAACTTGAAATGGAAGAAGACTATTCTCGAAAATTGGCAGAGAGTGAAAAAAGTATGTTTTTATCTTTAATTTTATTTCACCTTTAATGAATGCATTTTATTTCCCTAAAATAACTATTATTATTTCAATTTTAAAAAAACGTTATGATATTTTTTTCATGTTTCTCTCTGTATTTTCATAGAAATTGCTGATTTAAAAGAAACATCTAGTGAAGTGAATTGTAAACTTGAAGAATCTGTTCAAATTCTTGAGGACTTAAAGAGGAAATATAATAATTTGGAAGAAGAATATGATATTAATAAAAGTAATACCAGCTCATCAGCTAAAGATTTTGATGATTTGAAGGCCAAGTTTGCTGAAATGTCTGAAGAACTAGGTAGTTATCTCCAATTTATTTTTAAATGACTTTGAAATAAATATTTTAAAAAATTTAATTTGTAGAGCAGTATCTAAATTTTTTTAAATAAAATTTCTATTATATTAACTTCGGATGAGCATGCATACCTGAATTTTCTTTATGTACTTGGTGTTTGCTTTATAATGGCCCAATAGCTAATTTCTAAGTCACTATATTGATAATCATATTTGGTCAAAAAGAAATGTAAAACATACAAGGGGAAAAAAAACCTTGTTTACCCTAACATTGTTTTATAACTAAAAATTGACCAAGTTATTGCTTTTTAACCAAACTAGGTGGTTTAAAAATATTTATTTATATTACATTAATATTTATTTTTGTTATATAAAATATTTATTTATTACAGTAGCATGATGATGTATAGTTTAAGTTTGCAAAACAGGCCCTGAATTTAATTTTTAAATTAATGCTGATTTCAATGTTTTGTGCATTGATAAGTTTTAGTCATAGAAAATTAGAATTATTTTTCTTAAAATGTTACAATATTAAGAATATTTTACAAAATATCATTGACAGGACTGAGAGACTATAAAAAGTTATATTTCATATCATTTTGTGAAATATTTTTATTAACAACATAAAATATATTTCTATCAGTTAAAACAGTTTCTCAGTTGTAACTATGTATATATCTCTAATAAGCTTAAAAGTTAGTTATTGAACTATAATAGGAGTGCACACTCTGTGTTTGTGTGTGTTTTATACATACACAGTCAAGTTACAAAATTATGACCACCTTATAAGTTGTTGCAAGTATCATTGTGGCTAATTACAGAGAAGACTAAGGAACCTGTTTGTTGAAATGCATGTTCTTAGAGTACATGTTTGCATAACAATAGCTGCTGTAATGGGTAAGCCATGTGATTTAACGAACATTAAATAAGAGCATGATCATTAGATACAGAGACTATGATAACAGCATTTTTTTAAACCACAGCTTTTGTGAAATGTTAATGTAGTGCTACAGTGAATGTGTACCATAACTAGAAAAATCAAGTGGGTCTGCAATCCAGGTATGCAAATTTTGGGGCACAAAAGACTATTAATGACAGAATTGAGCACTGCTTGCAACGCTTGTTTTAAGAACGATGGATGACCCAAATGAATTGGTAATGCTCCAGAAAACTGTTCGGGATAACTGTCCTGTGCACTTTATTGTGCATTGTCCTTCACAGGTGGCATCTGATTTCAACACACATGTTGACAAATATGCAGTGCAAGAACATCATGTATTACAATACAAACACTGGACCCTGAAACAGTGAGAAAATGTTTCCTTTTTTAGATGGGTCTTGTTTTCTACTGCATCATATCAGTGGGTGTTGCCATATTCAATGAGATGAATCAAAAAACAACTCCAGATCTAAATCCATCTGAACATTTTGATGGATACATCAGACATAAAGACCTCCACCTTGGAATTTTCGCTAGTTGTGTAATGCTCTGCTGTTCTCTTGGTCACAAATGTCTGTCTCCACCTTCACAGCATGCATTGAATCCATGACCTGTCACCTAATTGCTGTTGTGGTTGCAAATGAGACTCTCAGATAGATGACTGTAATAATGTGACTCGAGTGTGTCTTTTATATACATACATGATATAATATTTTCTTCCATATTTAGAGTTAGCTACTAGTGAAATTGAACTGCTGAAAAACGAGAAGCTGAGTGCTGAAACCGATTTTTCAACAGAAAAAATGAAATTGGTTGAAGGTACAATTTTTATATATTAAAATAATTTAGTAAAATCATAAGTACTTCATTTTGTCATGAATTTTTACAATCATTCAAATAAAAAAATAAATGTTTTATGCTCCTTTATTTTATATGCTAGAAATTTATATTCTTTAATAATATCTGGAATTAGTTAATATGAAAATCACTGTATTTTTAAAATATAGAAATGACTATCTTGGAAGAAAAATGCAAAGAATTAAATTTGAAATTGGAGAATTTAACCAAGGTTACAGCTGAAGAAAAATCTAAATATGATGAACTAGAAGCTGAATATATCAATTATAAAAAAAATATATGTTCTGAGACTGAAGATAAGGAGAATGTGACTGAACAATTGAGTATGATTTCAAAAGAATTAGGTAATTAATGATTTTTTTTTTTTGTGGCATAAGTTTTGCATATACTTGTTCATAAATTTTGAACTATTTTATTAAAGTTAGTTGTTACAATATTTGTAGATTCATTGTTGAAATATTTTTACTTTCTGAACAGATGTGTCGAATTTGCAAATCGAAAATTTGAGAAAAGAAAAACTTGAATTGGAAGAAAACTTTTCAAAAGAAAAAGAAACACTTTATGGTAATTTTTTTCCATTTTCATTAGTAATATAATATAATAACTTATTTTTTGCAAGCTTATGTTGGTTGTTATTTTATTAATATTGTATGTAAAATAGCTATACTTGATTCAGTGGAATAAATAGTTTTAAATTGGACAATGCAGTTAATTATCAGGCAGCTGTCAAATCATGGAAGAGTACTTTGTTAAGCGCTTAATAATCAAAATTTGCTATTTTGTTTCACATATGCATAAACGTATTGTAAAGGAATAACTAATATTTTTCTGGAACCTTGAAATAGCTGTCATGTTCTGTTTGTAAAAGTTGCTGGTCAAGACCAAATTATGGTACATCATAAAAGTGTATTAATTTCTTAGGTATGCTTAAACGATTGCAGTACAAAATTTTAATTTTGGTCTGGATCATTAACTTTGCCACAATTAATCCAATAAAAGGATCTTCTGCCAGAATAATGGCCACGTCAATCAACAATTACAGAAATAATTAGAAAATATGTGGATCATTGGTATTTTTTTAGCGTATCAATTAATTACAAAGACATTCTTTTAACATGACTGGCTCAAAGTATATTTAATATCTTAGATCAAGAATATAATTAACAAACCTTTAATATGAGTGTTATGATGAAATCTTCTCAGAAAATTAAAATCCAAAAACTAGAATCCACTTGTACTGCTTGTAAAAATAGTATTTTCTTAACGTATTGTATGATGTATGACTTGATGAGCTTGCAGAAAAGAAACATGTGTCAAGAATTATGTAGTAATGGTTTTTGTTACAAGATATTACATTTATTTATAATAGATGTTATTGTTTGGAATGTCTTTGTGTTGGAATAACATATAATTTCTTCCTCCACTTTTATAGAAGAATTGAAATCTGTGAATGAAAAGTCAAAAGAGGTTGGTTTAGAGTTGGAGAAGATTACTGAAATTCTGAAGGGAAAAGAGTCTGAAGTTAGTGAACTAATGTCCAAGTGTGATCATCTAGAAACAGAGAATGCAAAATTGTTACAAAACATAAGAAATTATGAAGAAAATTCTGTTTCTGAAAAAGCTGGTAAATAGCCATATTTAATTTTTGGAGAGTAATTCACTCAATGAACAAAACTATAGTAGTTAACTATAGTAGTTAATATAAATTTGAAGGGGGGAAAATTGCTAATAATTCATCTGAAGGAATTTTGCTTGTGTAATTAAAAACAAGGAAACATTTTAAATGCATGTTTTATATTTACAATAAATCATTGGCCTTCATAATAAGCAGTGATCCTTGCCATGATAAGAAAAGCAATTGTTGCAGTGTTTTTAGAATTTGTGTGGTGTTTGAATAATCCTCATTTTAGATACTAATATTAATTCCTCATACTCAATTAATACTAATAATAAAATATTAATTCCTTATTTAAATACTCCTATTAAAATTTTTGATTATTAACAATAAGAAATCCAATCTTTTTTAAAATTGTTAAGAAAAATTTGAATTTATAGTATCCATCTAATTAATCTTGTCTGCATATAAAATTCATTCTGAGCTATTGGCTGTGTGACTGGATTAATATTTTAAAGAAAAAAATTAATTAAATTTTTTTAATATGTTTATCATTTTTTGTTTCCTTAAAGTTAAACAGATATTTTTTTTTCTAGATGATACATATACTGCTAAGATTGAAGAACTTGATTCAAAATTAGAAGAAGTCAATAAACTTTTGGAAGAGAAACAATCAAAAATTGATCAGTTGGAGAAAGAGTGTTCTTATCATAAAAGTGAGAATGCTGACTTGCTGAAAGCTTTAGATGCTGAAAAAGAGAAATATGTCAAATTATTTGAGGAACAAGGTGATTATTATTATTATTATTATTATTATTATTATAACTTTTATAAGCAGTAGTATAAAACTGAACAAAATTTTGTTGAATATACAATTATTTTAACTGTAAAAGTTTATATCCAAAAGTGCAAGTCATTAATGTCTTTCATATTTAGCTGATTTTTCTTTCTTCTACTATTTTATTTATGACAAATCAAACTCATCTATGATAGTAATATTTCTCACATTCATTTGAATTTCTTCCAAAATTGAGTACCACAAATTTCTCTTATTGGCAAAAGGCAATCCTCTAGAATATCAATGCTGATTATTTACATAAATGAAAGTGCATTGATCAGCTTGAAATTATTTGTTTCATTCTGCTTTGCTGAAGTGTTTCTTTTTCCACTTGATTAATTTGTATATTGAGTTTTTCTTTCATTGTTTTTAAAATATTTAATTATGAGGTGTCACAAAATTTACAATCTAAGCCAATTCTCTTCAGCAGTGATAGTTCACAAAAATGCAAGTACACTTTTCAACCGAAATAGTTCCTCTTTCTGAGTATACCTCAAAATTTTCCCAATAAATTAATTTACAGATGTAATCTATTACCAAACCCCCCACCCACCCATTTTGTCTATAATATTTAACGGCACTACTGAAATTCATGTTAAGCTTATTGAAAAGAAAATTATTTTCAAATTGCATTTATTTGAAATCTTATTTGCAAAGTGTTATTATGTACTCCATCAAATGTATTGCCAAGCCTATAGTTACATAACATGACTAAATTTCATCCATTTAACTTGATGGAGTATTTAAAAGTTGCTACTATTTAGATTGCTGTTATATTTTAATTTAACTTTTTAAAAACGTATCTTGACTGAATAATTTGTGATGTCTACCTCAGCATCAGCAATCACTGAAGTTGAACATCTCCAGAAAGAAATCACTGAAGCTGTGGATGTGCATTCAAAGGCTTTATCTAATGTAAAAACGGGTATGATTATTTTTATTTATTGATTTCATTTCTAAGATTGTAATGATTAGCAATTTCTTGAATATACTAATTATCAATATTGTAATCCAGAACTTCAACAAAGCATTAATTATCATGTATTGATTTGAATTATTTGTATGCTTTTTGCTCTATCAATTGTTTTATTAATTGTTGCAAAAATTCTTTGATTAACAACTTTTTATAGAAGAAGCTATTGCCCAAGAAAAGTGCAAAGAGTTGCTCACAAAGCTTGAAGAAACTTCTAAAATGATTGAAGATCAGAAAATTAAGATTAGTGAAGCGGAAAAGAATAGCTCCAAATATAAGAATCTGAATTTGGAACTATCAGAAAATTTGACTTCTTTAAAAGAAGATTATTCATCTTTCACCGAAATATATGGTAGAAATTTCTACTTATCTAATATATTTTAATTTAAAATTTCATTTATAAAATACAATTACAGTTATAAGCAAACTTTTAGGAATTATTATTATAAGCACAATAACTATATTTAACTGTCAAACATGGCACATTTCTTCATAAATACACATTTCAGCTTTTTCGGAATTAGATGTTATTATTCTTAAGATTGATTAATTTTCTTTTACATAATAATTTAGGAATATATTTAATATCTTGAGCATTTTTTGTATAAATTTACTTATTTTTCTGTTCAATTAATCATACATATTTTACTTCTGTGATTGTTTGGCTCAGTTCATTATTTTATGAAGTTCCGGCCCCCTCTCTCCTCAAAGCATTAGTCATGTCAAAACTATGCTGTTTTTAATGAGAAATCGTAAAAACCTGTAATGTTTATTATTATTCTAATACTTGTGTATTATCAGAACTATGTTGATGAGGTTTCTCAACTTCTTTCTGAAGAATGTCTTAAATAATGAAATGGTATTTTAGAATTTATTCACAGTTTGGTATATAGTGCAACAATACACAAATGTCATTATTTGATATCCTTGATTAAATTCATACTTCCCAGATTTATACAGCAGAGGCTCAATGCTTTTCTTAAAATATTATTTTAGAAAAAATATAATATTTTGAGATTTTATAATTTTTGGACTGTTTAAAAGAGCAAGAAATCAAATGTTATTTTTAGCAAATGTTTTCTCATTAAATAAAGATGATGTTTCATTGTTATAAAATTTCTTTCAAAATATTTTTTTAACTAATTTATAGATGACTCAACACTTTATCATACTTTGCAATTCCATAAGTCATTTCCTTCCCACCAGCTATACTACATCTCTAATTCTTGTTAAAATGTATATATCAGATGTTCCTTGCAGTAAAATTCCATATTTATCATATTGTATTTTCACATGAATATAATAATCTCTAGTGCACTGAAATTTCCAAGAAACACTAAATCTGTTAAGAAACCAAAAAAATAACGTAGATTCCATAATCATTTATTTTTGATACTTTTTTAATTGCCAATAATTTATTATAAAATTGTGTGTTTACATTCATCAGTATTCTAGATTATTTGAAATATTGGGCTTTTACACTTAAAAAATTTTGAAGTGGAGTTATTGACCTCGCTAATATATTACTTTAAACTGTAGGTAAATTGGTTCATGTTCTTCAAAAGTGTGAACTGTCTGCAACAAATAAAATCAAACATTTGCATTCTTCTTCCTTAAAGAATCTGGACCTACTCGTTGATTTGAGTCGGCAAATACGAGAAAAGGAAACTAGTATTGAAGAATTAGAAAGAGGTAACAATATGAAGATTATCCTAAATATTATTATTTTTGTTACTCATTTTAATTGTTAAAATTATTTATTTATTTATTTATTTTAGCTTTATGTGACTGCCAAAATCAGCTTAAAGAATCTGAAGCAAAGGCAAAGAAACAAGTAAAGCGCATCAATATTCACTTTAGTTTTTAAATGAGACATTGTTTTTTTTTTAATTCAAAAATTAGTGAACATAAGACAAATTAGCATCATTGTTTTTTAATAGTTTAAACATTGTTACAAGTTTTTAAAAAATGATGCATGCATAAAAAAATGACTTATTGCCTTTTTTATAAGTTCTATGTTCAATTTATAAGATCGAATTTAAGAGCAACTTTAAATACAGTTAAAAATGCTTGAACAAAAAAAAAACTATTGTTTATGCTGTTTCAGTTAATAATTAAATATTAACCCTTTTCTGCCTAGTAATTAAAAAACATGAATATTTTGCATTTTTTTTAAAAATTTGTTTCTTTTTAATAATTGTAATTGGTAATATGCATAATTATGCTTTATTATTTTTAGCTGATGTGTACCAGATTTGTCTTCGTATTCCTATTTAAAGTTTAACGATTACAGTTTTTTCTATTCATGCTTAATTTGCACAATTGTGATTAAAAAAATAAAAACCAAACAGTCTGAAGTTTTTTTAATAGATAATATTATAGATAATCCAAAATTTATTTTTCTTATTTATTTTTGTTTTTTCATTGTAATTATTCCAGATGCATGCACTTAAACAACAGCATTCTGTTGAGATTGAAGAAATGGCACATTTAAAAAAACTTGTTGAAGAAGAAAACCTACAGTTGAAATCAACTGTTGCTGAAGTATGATTTCTTACGCTCTTAGAAAAGATTTGTAGTTAGTTATTTGCACTTTCCTGTCAAAGCGTTATTGCAATGTATGCCCCCCCCCCCACTCTCATATTTTTCAAATAGATAACTGATTTCTAATAAATTTAAATGTTAAAATTATTGTTGAATGGTTTACATATATCAAGTTGGAGAAATTCTTTTAAATTTCCTATACTTTAGGTATTTTTTTTTCTCTGTAGAATATGATTATTATTTAAAACTTAACTGGTTAATAATAATATCTTGCTTATGACAGTAAATCAGTTTATGAATGGAATTTCAAAGTTTTTGTTCTTTTTAAATTTGTAATGCTTTTAATTCTCAGATTATCACAGTATAGACATTTCTAGCCATTTTTCATGGGTACAAAAAATATAATAGCAACGACGGCTGATCGTTTCAGCTAAACCTTTAGGCTTAATGTAATGTAATGAATATCATTAACTTGAAAAATATCCCTCTTCCTCTTCTCATCATAAGAATTTTCTTGTTTTCCTGTTTTTTACTGAATCGGGCATATTTATATGGCGGTAGAAACGTTCCAATCACCTTTCATGTAGCATTTGCGTAAATTCCCTTTCACTTAAAAAAGCATGTGGCTACTAGTTGAACATTTCACATATCCCAAAAAAGAAATATGTAGTAACATAGAAAAAAATATGTAATACAAATACTCACGACTAGAACCATATTGTTTCTTGCCAATCTAATACTCAAGAATATTTTTTTTCTTTATTATTGATTCCGAATATTGTTTATATCAGAGATAATTTCTCCCAAGAGGGGTTATAATATTTCCCCATGCTACCTCCTCCTCTCTTTAAAAAATATCAATGCTTCAATTTGCAACAGCAAGTCGGTTATGTTGTCAGGGGAGGAAAATATCTCATCCAATTCCAATTTAAAGCTAGAAAGAGAACATTAATCTCTTTAGTTAAGGAGCAAGTCTAAGGAGAATCTTCTAGAGTGATTAATTCAAAGTATCAAGCTGATAGATTTTGATATAACCAACTACGATAACTATTAAAAAAATGGGAATGAAGAAAAACTGAATAATTTAATTTCATCAACAAACAGCTGCAGCTCAAAATGAATTATCACTTTAATTCTTAATAACAAGTAATATACATTGTATGAATTGCTAACCTAATTTTCATGTTTTTTCAGTTGGAAAAGAAAAAAGATGATAAAAAAGAGGGAGATAAAATGGATGAAGATGTTAAAAAAGAGGGAGATAAAATGGATGATGTTAAAAAAGAGCAAGATGAGATAGATGAGGATGTTAAAAAAGAGGAAGGTAAAAAGAAAGAGGTAAAAGAAATATTCTAAAAGTTTAAAAATTTTGTCATAAACACTGTTTAAGCATAATTCTTATGTTTACTAATGGGTGACTTTTTTTTTTTAAGGGAAAAATGAAACGATCATCTTCTAATGTGTCCAAGCTATGTTTTTAAAGTTTTTACTCTCGTAACTCTCCCACCATTGTTTTCAGAAAATTATTGTTAATTTTGTATTAAAAGAGATATAGTGCTATTTCATCTAAAATTTTAAAGTCGTATTTGTATTCTTAAATAATATTTTTTTTTTAAACCCCTGCCAAACCTTGGTATATACATTTTTATGTAAACTATATATTCGGATTTTATATGAAGTATAATAATCTTATGAAATAATTGAATTACATGAGATATAACTATGGATTGTGGTATCAATTGGAAATTTTACGAAAAATCTTGTAACCAAAAAACTGTATTAAGGTAATGTCGTGTTATTCAATCAAAACTGAATTTCGGCACAAAAGTTGCCTTGCCTAAAGATTTCGTTAAAATTTACTAAATGATTGCAATTAAATTATTTTTAATTATAATTGATAGAAGCTGCATATTTCTCTTCAAACTTTTGGGTTTCAGCTACATTTTTCAGATGTGTTTTACTTCCTTTCCTAGAGGAAAAGGGGGGGGGTCTTATTATGCCTTTTCTTCTTGCTCCACCAATGAGTTTCACCATGAATTATTTTTCTTATCCAATAAATTGTTATATGAAAATTGAAGAGATTTTGAAAAGCTTTATTTATGAAGTATATATTTATAATATTGAACACATTTTATTTTCAAAAAATATTTTAATAGACTTTTTTTTAATGCATCAATTTAATAATTCTTTATTTTTTTTCAGAAACTGTATTATAATTTCTCTTTATAATTTTTTTCAGAATAGATTTTATTTAAAAATGTAATGATAATTAACAAAAATTCAAAATAATACTAATGTGCAAAATAGTAAAAAAGTTAATTAAGAAAGAAGCTTTTAACTTAAAATTCGATTTTTCTTTTGTATTATTCCTGTTAGACTAAATGTGAATTTGAAATATTTTTGTATGTGTTTGATAATTTGGTTTTGTAGAGTGACTTTATTAATTGATGACTGATGTCATTTAAAGATTTTATCTGTAATTTGAATTTTTTCCCCCCCAGGGTAGGAAAAAACGTTCTATATCTGACGTTTCTAAGGTAATAATATTCTTTAGCTATTTCTTACTAGCAATATTTACTATTCATTTATTGTGTAATTAAATGGAAATGTTTTATCTTTCTTTCTTTCCCTCCTTAGGAAGAAGTTGATTGTTCACAGGATAAAGAGAATTCTGATCGGGAATCTCGTAAGGTTAGTTATCTAAAATGTGTTTGTTGAAAATTAAAATTACCAGATTTTATTTATTTCCCTATAGTAACCAATGTAGCAAAATTTTCAGAGTTCTGCTGATTCAATAAGAACCTGGAATTTTCATAACAAGATTTAAGTACCCATATTCCTATTTAATTTAAATGAAATTTTAAATATAATTTCTTGTTTCATACCTAGAAGAGAATAAGAATAATTAATTTTTTAGGACAATAAAATCACCTTGTAATTCAGTATTAAAAAGGTTTTTGTCGTTGAAAGGATTAACATACAATAGTCAGTAAAAGTTTTTAATTAGTGAATTAAGATAATGTCGGCTCTAAAGCCCAAAAGAAAATTTGTTAAGTTAGCTTTGAAAGTAAATAGACAAAATTGGCACCAATAAAAGATTAAATCGCATTTCAATTCTTCATTTAAAATAAACTTGTTAAAAATAAATTATCAAATTCCTGTTTTTAAGCAATATAAATTTCCTGAACAAAAATATTTTAATTAAACTCAAATTTTAAACAGGTAGTTATTTCTATTTAATTGAAATGAGGATTTTTTTAAGGCATTATTTATTGAACATTTTTCAGGATTGTAGTTTAAATTGTTATTTTTCTAATTTTCTTTTATTAAAATATCATTTTTTTATTGAAATTATGTCTTTAAATGAAATTGTGTGGTTGACAATAATACATGAATTGAAAATTTCACTCTTATTAAACTTTTGCAAGATATTTGATAGTTAATCATTTAATATTGGATAATGCTTTTTTTTTTTTTTTTTTTTTAGGAAAAAGTTACTGAAGAAAAAGCAACATCAAAGGTAAATTTGGTGCATATCTTAGTTTCAATATTTTAATAGTAATTCATGAATTGCATATTTTTATAATTTTAAGTGTGTTTCTGATATTTAAATTCTGTGTAATGTAATCAAATTTTTGCTTCAGAATTATTGAGAAAGAAATAGTTTGCTTGTAGTGTTTGAAAAATCAAATTTCATTCATCTTTTCCTTTACAGAAGCAATTAGTTACAGATAAATTTTTCTCTCCTGGGTTAAAATTCTTTCGTTAGAATCTGTTATTGACCCTTTTCGAATAGGATTAATCGTAATTGACTTTCTTCAATTGACTATAAATCAAAACTATTTTTTAAATCAATGTTTTAATCCTTTAACAGTCATACCCATGCATCATACAGGCATTAAATAGTTGTTTCTGAGACTTTTGAATTAAAATTAAATTATTCAGAGATACTATATATTAATACAAAAATTATACATAATTTAAAAATACCGTAAGTGTTTTAGGAATTCTTAATTCAGTTAATATAACAGTTTATTCCTGAAGTAAAAAAATGCCATCTAATTAGATAATTAAGAAATGCAATTAAGGGATTAGTTATGAATATCGAAATGAAATTCAATGAAAGTATAGTGTTTGTCTGGATATTGCTACAAAATGACCCCCACTTTTCGTGAAGTATGACTGATTGAATATTCGAAATAGGTGCTTTTTTTTTCATTAATCTCTGCCATATGGGTTTTGTGAATTGAGAATGCTCAAAAGATGTCTTTGTATGCATTTGCTTAATAGCCATCAGCTTTCCAGGAGTCTTTGTTATCAAACTCTTAAGATAATCAGGCTGCAATTACAATTTTTAAGGAGGAAGTAGAGCATTTTCCTTATGCTTGAAAAAGGAATGCAAGTGTTCCAATACACTATGGTACTTAGATGATCAAATGATCTTAGAAATGGGAGGATTAATATGTGCAGTTTTTATTGCATTTAATTTTCTACAACACATTTAGCAATTTCCCCTTCCTTTTCCCTTTTCACGTGAAATAGTTTTGCTTTATTCATTTAAAGAATTTCTCATATTTTTATTGCAGCGGAGAAGAGTTTTACGGTCAAGACAGGAAACTGCAAATGCTAATAATAGTTCTAACTCAGTAAGTTTTTTACCAAAATATCATTTTCAATTACTTAATTTTTTATATTTTTTAAATATTAATGCATTATAAATTTATAATTGCATGTTTAAATATGGGGGGGGGACGCATTGAGTTGTTGATTGAAGTTATGAGAAATGCTTATGAAATTACTAATCCAGAAAATGTGCACTGCATTATATGGTAATAGTCTCAATAATTCCCACTAAATCATTATTCTTTTTAATGTACTTACTAAGTATATATTGATATACCTATTATAACCCTGAAAATGTAATTTTAAGTTTAATAATGAATATAAGCATTATAATCCACAAAAAGGAATTCATTTTACACTTAAAATATTTCAGAGTTATGTTTTGTAATTGAATTCTAATTGCATGTGCATGGCCTAACAGAAAAAAAATTACCAAGCCTGTTTTCCTTCCTTTACTTTATTTTATCAGGATGATATTATATTGTCTTTTAAATTAGTAAAATCTGCATAAATCTTTGCAATGTACATATTCTTGAAAGTTACTAAAAATTTGTTGAGAAATATCTTGAGTGATTAATATTTTACCTTGAAATTTCTAATATTACTTCCAAATATTACTATTGTTATTAATCTACATTTTCTTTTCATTTTGGAAAGGTGTGTAAGTTTAAATTATAAGTCTTTGATATGGGAACACTGTATTTTTTTTTCTAGTAAACAAATGTATAATAAATGTTTTGATTTTCATACCTCATTTTTGGTCTGTGTGCTTCAAAACCTGAAACCAATAATTTCATAATTCTTTTCAAATATCATTAGGAAGTAATTATATGTTTGAAACTCTATTTTATTGCTACTTTTATGTGAAATCCCCCCCCTTAAATATTTCTGTGATCAGATTGCCTTCAGTTCACAATTATTTCTTTCTCTGCAGGAATCCGAAGAGGAATCTCATAAAACAAGTATAAAAAAGAAAGAAGTATGTTTAGTTGCCTTTATCTAACTTTTAATTTTATATTGTAGTATAATTATTATAAGTTTTAAATTATAGAACATCAAATAGTCATTGCATGTAACATTGCTGATTTATTAAAAAAAATTGTGGAGATGAATTATTGTATAATGAGTTTCTGTTGCTACTCAAAAATACTTGTTGAATATTTATAGATAGCTTTTGTTAAAGCTTGTTCAAACTGAAATTGTTTATAATTTCCTTTTGTTTAGGAAACTGATGATGAGTACAAACCACCTGCTAAGACTGCTACCAGAAGAAAGGTGAATTTGTTGTTTGAGAAACTCTTAAATTGAGTTATTGTAGTTAAATAGGTTTTTAATAGCTTTTTAATATTGGATATAATAGTATGATTTCCCCCTACCTATTTTGACTTAATGTTTCGCATTTCCTTATGTCTACAAATTGCCTTTACCAAGATTGCCACAGCAATGTAATAATAGGAAAAATGCAAGGAATTTAAGAATCATCTATAAAATTTTAATTAAGTTAAATTAATCTTAAATTTAAATCAGTTTTTCTCTCCCCATCCCATCTCAAAAATGTTATCTTGCAAGAATAAAACAAATGCTATCATAGCTCTGAAAACTAAAAACCATTTGAGATTGTTTAACCATGGTAGTTTGTCCCTTTTCTTTCCCATTGATCTGTCCAATTTTTCAAGACTTATAAAAAGAAAAAAACATTATTAGAGTAGTGACTACAGCTACTGAAACTGAAAAAAGATAATTTTTAACAAAATATTGTTTATTTTTAAAGAATACTACAAAAAAATGAATTTGAATGTATGTCCAAAAATTTTGCTATTTTAAAACTTGCATTTTAAACTCTTATTGATTGAAAACTATGTAATATTATCTGAAGAACGAATAGTTAATTTACTTTAATTTCTTTGTTTCAAAGCAGAAAGTGTTCAAAACGTGCAAAGATATCCAATTTGAAATTTTCCTGGGATATCTTAATGAAGAAATTTGTATAAATTATTTCTGTTATAATGTTTTGAGGTCCAAAGAATATTCCGTTTGAGGGGGAAGTCTTAAAAATATATATAATCTCTTAATGCAGCTGATGAAAGCAGATTTAATATCTAACAATGATATGCTTATTAAAATTCTTACTGAATTGGTCTAAGAACAGTGTATGATACCATAAATTTTATGGAAGTATCTTAAATATTCCGATCTTAAGAGATTTGCCACACTGTGCAAAATTAGATCATATGAAAGAAAAAAAAGAGGGTGGAGTAGAAAAATTGAACAGGGGGAATCAAATACTAAGCAATGTTACAAATTAAATCATTGCAAAAGGGGCACAAGTAAATGAAACATTTGGTGACAGAAAATTTTGTTGAAATTGATGCTCAAATATATGAATTGGCAGGGGTGTTTTTTATTAAATGTAATCATTAAATAGTTTGTGTCATGATAACAAAAATGTTTTGTTTTTATTTTACCCCAAATCTCTAATTTTGCATAATTTTAAATCAGAGAATGAAGAATTGATCAAATTCTCCCCTTCCCTTTAACATTGAATTTGTCTTTCTAAATTCTAGGAAGTAATGAAGAGAAATTTTTTATATGCAAATGTAAACATTGATTTAATATATTATTATAATAATGTTCAATATTAATAATGTTAAATTGTTGCTTACTTCCCTTTGCTTTTTCTTCTAATAAAAATTTTGGGTTATTATTATTCTATTATAACTTCATGGGTTTCCTCTTGTTTTGTTTATATATATAGGGAAAGGATAATAAATTTCTTTTCCAATTTTGAGTGGCAACCCTACTTTATTTACTTATAATTTTGAGAAAAATATTCTTAGGTTTTTTTGTTTTTTTTTTTGTGGTGTTTTGTTTTCAAATGACATAACTTTCAAAAATAAAATAACAGTCATTGTAAAAGAATATTACTTATATAATTTTTTAAAACTATAAAACATTGATTTTTTATGGCCATTTTTTTGGCTATCAAGAATTTTTTTAAAGTATGATTTTTTTAAAAAAGTTTTTAGAGATTTAACACTATTTAGTTGGAAAAACTACAATTATAACATATAAATATGCTTTTATATGTTTCTTTGTAAGTATTTTTATGTTGCTTTAGAAGCATAATGTATTAAAAGGAGTTAAAAAATTACATTTGCAAAAAATCTTTTGAACTTCTTTTCCTAACTGAATATTTCCAATTATAGGCACCAGCCAGAGAGCGAAGTCGACAAACACAAAAAGTAAGTTTTAATTCTAATCTATAATTAAAATAAAATGCTTTTTAAAGAAGATTTGATTTCATTTCAGTTATTATAATTATCTTTTTATTATGTAAAAATATATTGATTTTGTTTTATTTTACCTAGAAAACTACTGTAGAAGAACTAAAAGCTCCTGCTACCCGTACTTCCAGACGCAAGGTGAGTGTTTATGTTGCGAAGCTTCTGCAATATAGAGCTTGACAAAATTTTAATACATTTGATTTTGCACATTTCACTGTGGGTATCTTGAAGGCTTTCACATTTTAAGATAAGTAATAATCAATTAGTGGTTTTGTCTTTTTCAAAATTGTTGAGTTGCCACTTCTTTTCCCTAATAAACACTTTTTTATGATAACAACTCCGCCGTTATCCTACAACGTCAAACTTCATCGCCTTTAAAAAGGCTTGGGCATTTGCACATCGAGTGCGGCGGCAGAGTCAGAGAATCTTTCATACGCTATGTCTCTTCAATCACCTCTTTAACATCAAGTAAACAACTTTGGAGGAAAATTAAAGCAATCAATGGTATCTATAGAGATTTCACTTTTCCCATATTGAAGATTGGGACAAACGTTTTTTCATCACCAGAAGATATACCTCGAGTTATTGGACACTCATTTGCTAAAGCATCTGGTGTGAGCTGCTATTCCACTATCTTCCAAGTAATTAAGAATAATGTTGAAGAAATGCCTATAGATTTTAATACTAAGAGACATTTTTTATATAACTGCGACTTTCAAATGTTTGAATTGAAGAAAGCTTTATCTCAGTGTTGAAATACTTCACCTGTGCCAGACGGTATTTCATATCATATGCTTCGTCATTTAAAAGAAGATTCGCTCTATAATGTCCTTCGTTTATTCAATCGCATTTGGAAAGAGAGAGTATACCCTACGCAATGGAGAGTACAAACCCTATGAATTACCGTCCCATTGCACTTGCCAGCTGTTTATCCAAAACCATGGAACGGATGGTGAATGCAAGATGATTTATATCCTGGAGACACAAAATTTGCTTCCACCTCATCGATGTGGATTTCGTACGAAACGCTCGACTGTTGATAATGCTATTTACCTGGAGACGCAAATTCGCAATGCCTTCCTTCAAAGAAACCATTTAGTCTCGGTTTTCTTTGATATTGAGAAAGCCTATGACCGAACATGGCGTCATGGCATTTTGCAAATATTGAAGAGATTTGGTTTTAGTGGCAACTTACCTATTTTTATACAAATTTTTTTATCTTTTTGTAATTTTAAAGTTCGCATCGGATGTACATTGTCCGATTCTTTTATCCAATCAGAGGGGGTTCCCCAAGGCAGTGTTTTGAGTGCAACATTGTTTATTCTCCATATATCTAATATACTTCTAGAATTGCCTCATTCTGTCAAAGGTACTCTCTATGTGGACGACCTGCAAATCTCTTGCCAGGGATCATCTATACAATTAATCGAAAGGCAACTTCAAATCGCTATTAAAAGCATTCTTGCATGGTGTGAAAAGAATGGCCATACCATATCACCTACCAAAAGTTATGTTGTACATTTTTGTAGGAGAAGAGGCTTGCATCCAGACCCTGATCTTCGCATTCGCAATCATTTCATACCAGTTATGAATGAAGTACAATTTCTTGGGATAATTTTTGATCGCAGTGTAAGAGGTGTGAAAAATTATTAAACATACTAAAAGTATTATCTAACACCTCATGGGGAGCAGACCGTACTTCTCTCCTTAAAGTTTATGAATCTGCAATTCTTTCTCGTATTGATTATGGTTGTACTGTGTATGGTTCTGTATGTGCTTCTAATCTGAAAAAAATCGGCTCTATCCATCATTCTGCCTTAAGAATTTGTTCGGATGCCTTCCGTACATCTCCTGTTGATAGCCTTTATGTGGAGTGTCATCAAACTCCTCTCCTTCTCAGGCGGCATAATTAATTACTACTTGAAAATCTTGTCAATACCCAACCATCCTTTGAGATCTCAGTTTGTGAACCAGTCTCTCGACAGACTTTATAATGCCTGTTCTTCTAGAATACGTCCCTTCCTCGATCGCACCAAAGAAATGTTGCTAGACACGTGTTTTAATAGTTTACAAATCCAGCAAGATACTATTCATCATTATCCACCTTGGAATGTAGCCTCTGTCCAACTCTTGAATCCATTTGACTATTTCAATAAGAATACCACTCATCCAGTTGTTCTACAACAAATCTTTTATTATCTTCGTTCTCAATATTCTGATTATAGAGATGTTTTTATAGATGGTTCAAAAACAGATGAACATGTGGGTTTTAAAGTCATTATTGATGATGTCAGTTATAGTCGCAAACTTTCTCCCTTGTGTTCAATTTATAGTGCAGAAGCAATGGCAATCCTCCATGCTCTGCAACGTATATCTTGTAGTCAGTATAAAAATTTTTGTATTTATAGCGACAGTATGAGTGTATTACAGCAGTTAGAAAATATTGAAAATACCACTCGCCCAATTTTATTCAATATCATCAATACAATCTCCTCGTTGATAGACAAAGACTATAATATTCTCTTTTGTTGGACTCCCAGCCATATCGGTATTCTAGACAATGAGAAGGCAGATACTGCAGCTCGGACAGCTTCTGTTGCTTTGGACCATTCAGTCCCTCTAGCAGACATATGTAATTCCATGAGAAATATATCCTTGCAAAATGGCAGGAAAGATGGGATTTGCAAATTAATAACAAGCTACATTGTATTAAGCCTATTATTTCATTGTGGCCCATTCTTCTTAATAGAAGATTCGATGTTAAATTGACGCACCTACGAATAGGACACACCCATTATACCCATAAACACTTGTTCTCTAAGGATTCTGCACTAATGAGCTCAACGTGCAACGAAAGTAAAACTGTAGATCATGTTTTAACAAAATGCCCTGATTTTAACTCTTCATGTTTACACTATTTTAAAACAACCGTTTTAGACTTGAAAGACTTAGTGGGTGAAAGACCCCACTTAAATTTGTTTCTTTTCCTAAGAAATATTGATATCTTATCTCTAATTTAGGTTTTAACCCATGTTTTTACTGTTTTTTGAGAGTCTCACAGTTTTTAACACTTTGTAACAGTATGACTTCACGTGATTTTTTAAAGAAAAGCTACAACATTATTTAAAACTTTCGATTAATAGTAATTTTTACTACTTATTTTAGTCTTTTTTAAATTGTTCCATATTTTAATCTTGTGTTTGGCGCAGCATAGCCGACATCGGATTTTGTGCCATAAAACGCCAAATTCCAATTATAATAACAACTATGGACTAATATTAATTTTTTAGATTTATTTTTTGCTAAACCTTTATTAAGATATAATTTTTTTTTTCTGTTTTTATAATGAAAAAGTATTTTGCTATTGGTGTATTAAGAAAATAAATTTTATAGTTGCAAGATGAAAATCAGTCTCCTGTGAAGAAAGCTATGGCTTTTGTTGGTTCAAAATTAAGAAGTGTTGGTAAGTTTTCTAAATCTTTCTTTCTGTGTTTTTATTATTGTTGTTTTTAATTAAAATTGTAATTTTTTAAAAGCTTATTTATGAGTTTGCTACATTTAATAAAATGTTTGTTAATGTGATTGTCCGGCCAATTGAGAAACTACTAATGGTCTGGAAATTTTGGGTGCGGTGAAAATCATGAAGAAGTCAAAGAAATTTTTTCTATAGCTAGAATGTTTTACATATTGTTAATTCTTATCAAACTTCAATATTTTTTCTTGTGTATAAAGAAACATTGTTGACAACTAAAGAAAATGTATCATTTATTGATAATCAGAAATGAAGGCTTCCTACACATGCATTAAGCAGTGGGAAAATTAGATTAAAATTTTTGAGGGGCTACAGTTTTGGCTAAGTAGCAATGTCAGTGCCATATTTGGGAAGTTATTTCAATTCTGAAAAACAACTTTCTTGTATGTAGTTTATAATGGATTCCAATTTAAATTATACTGCATGTTTTATATCAACTAACCATTTCATTATTTGTCTTTTAAAATTAATATGATGAACTAAAATAAAAATGTACTCCTACACAATGCTTTTTTGCATTATTTATTGCTTTGTAATGATAATCCGGTATTATGTTAATTTGTTTTTTAGATCATGTGGCAACTGAGGTTAGGTTTAGAATCAACAAAAAAAAAAAATACAAGGTTGGTTAAATTAACTTTCAGAACTACAATAGGCAATATATATTCACCACCATGATTAATTTCTGCTTATATATGTTTTTCACAAGGATTTTTCATTTGCTTCCCCCTCCCCCCCAAAAAAACAAGTAATCAACATAAACAATGAAAATAGTTTTTGCTTTCTATATAAAAGGAGCATAATTAAGACCCAACTCCCATTACTGCTATAATTTTAAACTTGAATAGCTCTCCTTTATTTAAAATTAGACGAATTTTGGACTTTTTTTTTTTTTTTTTTTTTATTATTATTATTCAGGCATCAAATCAATAGTAAAATCAAGGTGTAAATTTTGAATTTTAATGTTTAAATCTATTTTAAATTGGATATAACATGTTGACCCAATAATATAGTTCCCAAATAATTTGTTGCATTATACAAAATTTATTTTTTCACTTGTTGGAGTTCTTTTAGTTGAATTATGAAGGAAAATGTTTCATAATTATAATATAATGCAAAACAAGAAATTTACTTAAATTTGGTGATGAATTATAGGTTAACATTTCTCATTAATTCTTCAAAAAAAAAAGAGGGGAGGGTGCACATTTTTTGAAACTGATTGCCACAAAAAAAAAAAATTACATTATTAATGCATGCCATCTTTATATGCATTGTGTTCCTGAATTCATGGGCCAAACTTTAAGGGTAGCTAAAATACATATAAAGAAGCATTTTTTATATAGCAATATGGTATTCGAAATGAAAAGTGTAGATGGAACAAGCAAGGTGGAAAAATGTATTGTCTACCAGACTTCCAATGACTGATAAAAACTTCATTGCAAAACTTTCAGCTGCTGCTGCAATTGTTCATAGAACACCTGGTATCTACGAAAGAATATATGCTAATTACTTGCTAGGTGCTGCTAGGCCAGTCTTGATGTTGATGGTGGCACATTTGTGCACTTACTGAAATATTATGTAAGTAAAGAGCTTTCTCTTCATTTCCTCAGCATTTCTTGTTTCATCTGCCAAAACTTTTCATTTTTGACCCTACATTGCTATACTAAAAGTGCTTCTTTATGCATATTTTACACATCCTTAGAGTTTTGGCCAGGAATTCAAGGGCACCTTGTATATATAATACAATAAAGAAAAAAATTAATAATACTAGACAATATATATATATAATATTCATGTTACAGGTTAAATATTCTGCCAATATACAAATGTTTTTTACTATGCTTTGTGAGCTAAAAATTGGTGCAATTTTGCTTCATTCAATAATTTCTTTTATTTTGATACAATGCATCTTTTAAGTTAAAAGTGTGTATTATTATTGTGTGCATTTTCTTATTTCATTCTTAAGCACTCTGTACTATAAATAAAATACACAATAAATTTAAAATAATATCAGAAAAGAATCATTTTCACTTATTAGATTTCAGATAAGTTGCAATTTTATACATACTTTCCTTTCCCCCTCCCCTTTCCCAAATACAATAACCAATACTAGTAGATGCATGCTCGAATGTATCAATTAGCAAAAATGTTATTTTGTGTTTTATTTCACCCTAGTCCTTAAATTTGTGTAATTTTAAATCAGGGAACATGGAGTGATCAATATCATTTATCCTTAAACAATTAAATTTTCAAAATTTTAGACAACAAAGGATTTTTTTTTCTTGCTTGTAAATATACATTCATTTAATATACTATTATTTCAGATAATAATGAATTTTTGCTTATTCCTTTTGCTTTTTGGACTGATAAAAACGAGGAGGTATTGCAATTAGCACTTGCCCTTATACTATGTGTACACAGGGATCTCCACCCCCTTTCAAATTTAAGTGGCAATCCTGAATTAGTAGCCATAAATCAAGGAAATGTTGCACGCTTAGTTAGGGAAATTTTTATTTCATTGTTTCTGTAACCATTCTGGTTTTTTCCCCTTTCCCTCCTATTAATCATATTTTACTTCTCAATATTATTCTTGGCATTATTTATGAAGTTGAGCCTTTTTGTTTGAACCCTGTGTCATGTGTGTATTAGATAATTAAAATTTGTGTCAGTTGGATTTATTTCGGAGAATTATTTCATCTTAATATTTTAAATAATTTGAAAATTTTAAATATAAATATTTTCCAACCCTATTCAGATACACTTCTTAGGTTCACTTTTTCTTGGCATAGATTTTTGGTTCACAGGTTTAATTTTAAAATAAGCCTTAGAAGTGGCTATTTAACCCCTCCTCCAAATTAAATGTAAATTCTTTTGGCTGTCTCTAACCTTGAACAAGAGATTAGGGTGCAGAGTACATGCAAATAAAAGCAGCTTAGAAAATCAGACTGAGTAATCATCCTTTTCCCAGTGTGCACCTAAAAGTGAACTGTATCCTTTATTTATAAGATTTAAGAACTATGTTCAAACGTATTTTTCTGAATCTGAACTAGTGAATAGTTTAATCAATATAATAATGGGAAAATTATAAAATCTTTTCAATTGTTAGAGAATGCAGATAAACAAAATCATTAATCATTAGTGCAAGTGATTTAGGAAAGGAATAATATTATGATCTATTTCTCTAATTACCAATAAATCAATTAGGGTTTATTTTTTTATTTGTAAAAAATGATCTGCAAAAAGGTGAAGAAAGAAAAGAGAGATCTTTCAAACCCAAATTACGGATTTTTCAAAATAATTTGAAAATCTTTAAGATTCCCCCCCCCCCTTTAGAAGAATCCAGGGTCGCGTTGGCCTAGCGGTAAGGTCTCGGATATGTAACAGGATGGTTTTAGGTTCGAGGCCCAGTTCCACCAAAGAACCATCGTGTGCATGTTAAATCTGTCGAGACCAAATGTTCTCCCACTGGTGTTTTGTGGAAGTTTGGAGATGGGATGCCAGCTCAGTTGTCGTCCTTGTCATCTAACCACTGTCCAAAATTTCGAGGTCTGTCCCAAAATAGCCCTAATATTGCTTTAAAGCAAGACGTTAATATGAGTAATCCATTTTGTCCTCCAAAAATGAAAACCCCTTTGAACAACTGCAATAACTGCTTGGAATAGAGGGTGGTTACTGTATGATATTGAAATGTTGTTTTTAATTGCATTATTGTTTATGGAGTTTTGCATATTGCAGCTCAAACAGTTAGCAACATGCCCAGTCCAAGGATAACCCGTGGACGCAGAAAGCTTTTTAATGCTGATGCCGCTACACCATTAGAGAGAAAGTGGAGTAAGTTTTTGTTGTTTATTTTCAAAATTTAGTTTCAGAATTGTTTGATAATGATTCAATTAAAATTAAATTCTAAATCTGTAGTTTGCATGCCTTTTTGTATAAATGATGTAACTCTCAAAAGAATGCCATTAAAATGTGATATTTGTTAATTTTTGTATAATTTTTATTTATGAATTATATAACCCAGACTACAAAAGACAAATATACAAAAATCCAAACCATTTCATTTACATCATAATTTTATGTAAATTTTATAATTTATTTTCATGCAATTATACCTTTACAGAATTTCTTTTAATTAATCATTTATGCTTTCTCTTAAGCTATTGTTTTTAAAATAGATTTTTGCTTAAATATAACTTTGTAATCGTTAAAAGTTCAAAACATGACAAATCAAATCAATTGTTGATCTAAATTTTGTTGGAGGAAAGCTTTTCAATTAAAGTTAGTAAAGAGTTGAGTATTTTAAGTTCCATTAAGTTTATTATGAAATATAATTTCTTTTAATTGAATATGAATCAATTTTAAATGACATTTTGTATTTTTCAGAATTATGAAGAATTAGAAGAGGGGACTGCTCTTCACGTCTTTTTTTAATTTAAGAAAAATTGCAGTGATTTTGTACTTCAGTGCATCATTCATATGAACTTTCATTTTTATTTCACATTGTCGTATTGAGTATTTTATCAAGTTTTTAAATTACTTATTTTATAACAAAATAAAAAAAAAGTCTTTGCATGTAGGTGTAGTGTTTTTGTTTATATAATCTCTTTTGTGAGGTTTCAGTATATATAATATATTGCACAAATTGTGCATGGAAAGTTTAGAAAGACAAAATTCACAGGTTTCTGCTAAATGTTTAAATGTCTGTAATGAAGAAACAAATTTCAGTTTATTTATACTTTAAGTTCTGTTCTCTTTATTGCTTGCAAACCCAAATTAACATCGTTATTTGGGAAGCACACTTTTAAGAACTTTGAACTAATTAATTTTTATTTTATATATTAATATATATTCAGTTTAAAATACTTCAGGTATCATTTTTATTTTTCGTAATAATCCTGGAAGAAAAATCATTAAACAAGTGCAATTGTTTTCCTTATCTTTTATTCTTGATAGCCAATGAGATTTAAAATTCAAGATTATGTTAGTTCTTGAATTTCATGGAATTAATAATATTGGTAGACACAAAACCGAATCAATTTTTATTCAATGATTTTTTATTTCCCATACATGATTATAACAATATCACATTAAAAAAAAACAACTGCCATTCCCAGAATGACTCATCATGCACAAATAAGTTTTATTCCAGTTTTCAAATAGAATTCTTTCATCAGAGAAATTTTTACAATGAAAAAATATCCCAACTTTTGTACTATAAAACTTCACACTTATGTCTCAAGAACCAGCGATAGAGAATATAAAATTGACAGTAACATTATTTACTTTACAAACTGCATCTTGATTTTCACAAATACTTGAAGATGTGCATTCTTTTATATATGAAATATGTAAATGAATTATGAAGTGTGTATACAAGTGATTTATATGCAAGGTGAGGAGTAAATTAAAATCGAGCAGGGGTCTGTGCAGATTTTTTTAAGGTAGTATAACACCTTCACACCAGCTCAAATCACTTGGTCTCAAGATCCAGTCTATTACGTGAATGACTCCATTTTTTGTTGGAATATCTGCTTTAAAGAGTGGAGAATTATTTGCTTCGACCAGACGCCCTAAAATGCAAGAAAATATCTAATTAGTTCCTTTAGATAATTTGTAAATAAAAAAATATATATATATTGTAGGTGTGCTTTTATTTGTTACTATGGTATACATTTCTATTTTACAAATGAAATTAATTTATTCTTGATGGTTATGGTTATGAATAATGGAGAAATGAAAATTGTAAACATTTTAAATATTAAAGATGTTTGGATATTGCAAAGGGGCAAGGACAATCAACCCCCTATGGGTGACTTTTTTGAACTCCTGAGAAGACTACAAAATATTTTTAAATTTATCATATTAAATAAAACATTGTACATCATTTTGTACCTTTACATGAGCATTGTTTGATTGAGTGCTTGGAGTGACTTATAGCAGTTACCATTTTTAGTCTTCTATTACTAATTTCAGTATGTATGTTATATAATTTGTGAATATTTTTATGTTACTTGCATATAGATTAACATATTTTTCAAAACTAGGAAAATTAGATTTTTTTTTTTTTTTTTGCTATAGGAAATGACTACTAAATAAATAATTTTAGAAACTTAACGAAGTTGCATGAGGGGGAGAAATCATACCCTTAGATCAAAACATAAAAATGCTAAACATTTTGTGGCTTCATTTATGTATTTCATTTTAAATTTTGTTTTTAATCCTATAGCATAAAAAAAGTATTGAATATTATTTTATGTGTATAGATATAAATATAGTAACAAAATAGTGAAAAGTATTGTAAAATATATTTATAGATAAATATTTTCAAAAATTTCTTAAAATTAGAGGAAAATTTAAATGTGAATAAAATTTGTATCACTGAAAGGTTTATATTTTGAATTTTTAAGAGATACAAATTAAGGTTCCTGCCTTTTCAGTAATATGCTTTAAAATTATTAAGGGGAAAATAGAATTTTTTGATTAATTTTTAATTAAAAATCTAACTAAAACTTTCCTAGTGAGCACTTATTAGCCAAGAATTAACTTCATGCCAAATGTTGTAATTTCAATGGTCTGTCCTATAAACAGTCTTACATCAGCAATCATTGACACTTCAGCATGGAATACATCTTTGTCTCCTTATGAAAATTCATTCATTAGTTTTATCTGCAGATATCTTCAAATAGGAAAAAATTTTAATTGAAATCTGAGATTGTCTTTTCATTTTGCCAAGTGCCAATCAAGATGGTTGACCAATATTGCTAAATGATTATTGTTTGACTTTGTATTGTTGGCGAAGTGGAAAAATACCCTTCTGTCAGCAAAAGCATGAAAGTGAGTGTCGTAGAAATTTTGCATTAAAGAATTACATATCTAATTGAAAAATATTTTGGATTCCATGGATGATATTTTTGTTTATTTCTAAATCAGTAAAAGGATTTGTAATCTTATAAAAGAAGGATACACTTACGATAGCATCCATCCACTCGTACACCAACTCTGATTGGTTGTTTCTGATGCAGAGTAGTGAGATATTGACCATCTTTCAGATCACCACTGAAATAAGCTCCTTGAACAACATGGTATTCCAGGAATTCTATATTAGGATGAAATGTTAAATTTAGATAGGAAAAATGTTAATTTAAATATATACATTTAATAAATGTTGAACAGACATATTATTTTTAAATGCATTAATTAGTTTTACAGTTTTATCCAAATTTATTAAACTAACAATATGTAACAATTGAATTTGAATGTTGCTAGTGAGAAAAATCGATATGCAGAGATACATATTGCAAAAATGTATCCTTATTAAAAATAATTATATGTAGCTGTGGGTAGAAGGGTGATTAATAAATGCTTAAAAAAGTTAAACTAGCATAGAAATTTACATTTAAAAAGATACAAATATGTTTGTAAACATGCTTACAATATTTTTAAAAAAAACTCCGTATACAAAAGAAAAAACAAAATTATATTCTTTTTTAATGTCGGATAGAATAGTAACCAATATCTTTCTGATCATAAAATTTTATTTGAAGTCATTTCATCAATAATTTCCATTTAATAGAGTAATTATATTTTCCTCCAGCAGTTCTCGAATTCAATACCATGATTTACTATCGGAATTGGATTGTTTATTCACTTCTATTACTTATACTGAAAATTTTTATTTTATATATAAAAAAAATCGATTTGTAAAAATCTTTTTTTTTTCAATAAAAAAACAAATTGCTAAAAAAAACTGATATATAAAGGGTTGTTGCTGATATGTTGCATGAGAGTTTTATTAAAAAGGGACTGAGTTAAGAAAAATTTCGTCAACAAAGAATAATTTAAAAATTTAGTGTTATCAATTTTCTTTTCTGGCCAGATAAAAATATTTTTAAAAAAATTGTTACATAATAGTATTAATGCCAAGAAAGGAATGATGAAAAATAAGTCAGAATAGCAAATCTATTTTATTTTACTTAAAAGAATCAAGATTAGTTAAAAAGCAATTAAAAAAATTTCGCATTCTTCAAAAACTGAGAAATATGTTAACTTTAAGAAAAAATTATTAGCCACTTTTGGTGACCAATTAGTTTGCCAAGATTAATATTGCAAAAAAAATTCAATTAAATCTTTTGTGTATTTTAATGTTAATAGCTTTTTCAGCAAATGTTTTTAAAATTTTATAGAGATGTATCTCATATTATCTTGGAAGCCTTATGCATCAGTAATGAGAGAAATAGCCAAAATGAAATGTTAGTAACAATAAGGAAAATGGCTTGCGTTTCATTTCAGAAATGAAATATGTTATAAAATAAACTTAAAATATTATTTAAATTTCAATAAAAATAGGAAAACATCATACGGCAAAAGAATTGGTATCTTTGAAAGGATAATTTTTTGAATTTTATGATGCAAAAGTCACTCTTGTGTAATATTTTCGGAAGTTATCGCGGAAACGTCAAAAATTTTGTTTAATTCTTAGTTAATTAAAATTTCGAAAATCTTTCCGAGATGCACATTTCCACAGTACATATGTGCTATGTTAAGTAGCTATAGATCAAACGATCTGAGTGGCAACACACGCACATTCGTCTTTATTAATCGTAGAGATAGAGATTTTTTTTTTTTTTTCATTTTATGTTGGAAATAATTGAACAGGGTATGTTTTGCCTAGTTCTTCATGTGTATTCATTTTCTTTTTATCTTGAAGAAGTTGATTTAATAAAGAAATAACTTTATTAAAATACGTATGTAAATCGCTGAGGAGATTAAGAATTAAATCTTTGCTATATTATGGACTAGCCGCCTTTGGCGACCAGCTGGCTCGCCAATCTTAATGCACGTTAAAATTTTAATAATTAAATATTTTATAGAACTCCCATTTTAATTGCTTCTTCATTACAATATTTTAAAACTTCAAATTTTAATAGTCATATAATTCACTCATAATATTATAAAGGCCTTTAGCCATAACGTAATATGTATCTCTCTAATTTTCTATTAGCTCCCGTAGAATTTATACTTTAAATTAAAGTGCAAATGATTAAACTGCAATAAATATAATAATATTTTTTACTAAAACAAAGTATTTTTTTTAAAAATATGAGTACTGAAAAAAGAGTCACTGAGTATTTAAACCTTATGGGCACTAAAGAATATTTTTCTTCATTTATATAATATTTCAAGAAGTTTTCAACAAAATTTGCTCAGATTCATCATGAACAAATCGATTAATTAACAAAGTTTAGTTTTAAAAGCATCAAACACTAAAAAAATAAACAGAATCGTTTGAAATAATCTGTCGAAAGCATATTACGACTTCAAAACCAAGTCCGTATCCGTTGTCAACAATCAGAACACAATATGTGAATTTTCATCACCAATTATGGTAACACAAATGCGTGAATTTTCTAGGAGAGTTGAGGTAACGTTATGCAGATTAGAAATTTTTAATTTCCTTTATTCTGTTTTATTTCAATTCAAAAATACTTCAGAACGAATCTGAAAGATCGATTAATTAACAATGTTTAACTTTAAATGCATCAAACCTTAAAAAAATAAACAGAATCCTTTGAAATAATCTGCCGAAAATTTCTTAAGCCTATCCTCTTTAGCGTGGGAAAAAAAAAAACTGAAACCTTACTCATTTGACGGTGGGGAAATGAAAAGATTTTGTTTAGTGGGAAAGTTAGTTTTTAATTACTAATTGAAATTCTAATTAAAAATTCAAAAAAATGGACCCCAGGTGCGCATTCCCGACCTCCAAGGTATGCATGTGCCAAATTTGGTAGCTGTAGGTTGAACGGTCTGGCCTGTAGAGCGCCAATACACACATATTGAGCTTTATATAAATACTAGCCGCCTTTGGCGATCAGCCGGTTCGCCAGAATTACCGCTCGCTACAATTTTCAATTAAATATTTTAAGTAACTGGTCTCAATAGATTCTCAAACAAAACATTTATAATCTTCAACTTTTGACAGTCATACCAAATTTATACTGTTGTTTAGATCGTTTCGTTGAATTTACTATATATTTTGCTAATTTGTTGTCATTTCTGGTAAAACTTCAACTTTAATTTAAAGTGGAAATGATGAAATTGCAATGAATATAAAGATATTTTTTAATAAAACCAAGTGTTTTATTTTATTTATCATCTTTATTGTTATTTATTCATTTATTATTATTATTGAATATGAGTACTGCAAACAGAATCGCTCGGTATTTAAGTCTTACGTGAACTACAAAATATTTTTCATAATTTATGTAATATCTAAAACAATTCAACAAAAATTTCTGAGATTCAGCATAAAATTCAGTTTTTAGTTTTGCTTTCAAAAAGATTGAAATGAAATCAATAATAATATTTTGTTCCGGCCTATAAATATATTTCAAAAATTATGAAGTCTAAATTTAATGCAGTAAGGTATCATATTCTGAGAAATATTCTGGACACACCAAATTTTAAATAAATGAATGAATGTTTCTATTTTCCACGATCAACTAAGACTTATTTATGAAGTTTTGAATGTTAAAAATTTAGAAAAATTCAACATTTTCATAATCTTAGGCCAATTAATCTTGAGAAACCTGCGCGCTGATTGGCGTATTTTCTTTGAAACGATCGATTGAAAATCTAAAATTATCCTTTTTTTTTTATTGAACAGTGATATTCCAATTTTCATTAATCAGTCAGTTTAAGTGATTGATTTAGTTGATTGGAAATTAACTCTTTTTATTTAAAATATTAGTGTTTCAAGAACATTTTGTCGATCGTGATTTCCACAGCAGAAGCTTTATGTAAAATCAAAAATTCGTTATTTGTTAGAGCATTTATTGAATCAAGTTACATAAAATATAATCATTTTCCATTTAGATCATTTTAGCATATCTGTGTCTTACTAAAGGTTTACAAATTAGCTGTGTGGCCATGATTTGAATGGATATCCTGTTCATATTAAATAAAACTTGCCTTAAAATAAAACTGAATTATTGGATTAATAATATAGAGTGTAAAAGATCATAAAATAATTTTTCTTGAATTTATTTTTTAGAAAAAATAATATTTCATATTTATTTCATTTCCTACAGACACGTGCCGAAAATTATTTTTGCAGATTTCATTTCCAAAAAGATTTAATTTATTTTTAATTAGAGCTTTAATCAATGTGATGGTAACGCTTTGAAAAAAGCTAATTTTTTCCCATGAATGCGAAACGTGCTCGTGCAGCTTAAATTTTATTTTTATTTTGTACGAAAAAAATTGTTGAAAAAAGCTATTTATTTAAAAATTCATTAAAAATAGAAATTTAATTTTAAGGTTAAAACATTGGTAACATTTAAAAGATAAATTTTTGATCTTTAACTTCATGTAAAAATCTTTTTTGTGCGGTAATATTTTCGGAAGTTATAGCAGAAACACGCCAAAATTTCGCTTAATTTTTTAATAAATAAAATTCTAATTAAAAATTCGAGAAAATAACCCCCAGGTGCACATTCCTGGCCTCCAAGGTATACACGTGCCAAATTTGATAGCTGTAAGTTGAATGGTCTGGCCTGTAGAGCGCCAACACACACACACACTTTGAGCTTTATTATAAGTATAGATAGATTATTCAACCTGTGATGCTACCATTCATGGCATATTTTTTGTGGTATACAGATTTTTTTATTACTCTTAAATGGTACTTCTTTCACCATTTTCTGTAATGTTCATGATTCAAAAACAGAAGGAAAAAAAATTTGGTGCATTTTGAAATACAAACCAACAAAGCGATAAATTTTTAAATATCTTTCAATATGTCATACATCATAAAATTGGATATAAAATCTCACTGTTAATTAAAAGTAAATTTAGGATGTGAGAGTGACTTGCCTTTTTACTTTCTCGTATAGGAAGTAGACAAAGAAAAAGTACTGAAAAGTCAAAAAAAAAAAAAAATGCAATCGAGATTTTGACGAATCTCACCTTTCAGACCTCTCTGTCACACATTTACTAACACATTGACACTAAACACATTTTTTCAACTATGAGCACGATGACTGAAAAACGCTTTTAGTTTAGATGAAATCTCTAACCTTCGAAGCACATTTTTGGATGTCTGTCCTTTTCTTTATTTGTGAACACGATAACTCAAAAACACTTTGACCTGATAAATAAAATTAGATATATGGTATCTATAAATTCGTAGCTTTCCATCAAATTGTGAACGAATTTTTTTAAAGAAATCTGGCTGTCCAAGTACAAGCAAACACGGAGTTACAAAACATAAGCTGGATAGTTAAAATTTGGTACAATGCTTTAGTTCCTAAAATGTAGATTTATCTCAATCAGATTTGAAACCAAATTTGTGAAAGAGTTGATCGTATGTTGGTTTGTGCTTTCATAATCATGTAAACATGATAACTGAAAAACACAATGACTTCAAAATATGAAAATTGGTATGCGATTTCGTTATTACAATAATACTTTCTTATCATTTTTTTTTTAAAACTTTAAAAAAAAAAAAAAAAAAAAAAAAAAAAAGACGCCTGAAAGGCATGTTCTGTTTTTTGTGTTAACTTCATTCTTGCGATTAATCGCCAAAGCTCACAAGCCAATAAGTTCTTTCATAACTATTGTTCATTAGCAGCGTGCAGTTAATAATTCTCAATTATATATATTAGAAAGTACTGGAGAGACCACTCCCGATGGTTGTTTAAAATATTAGTGTTTGGAGTATTTAATTAAATTTGACTGAAAAGATCGGTGATCCATGCAAAAATTACAATTCTTAATTTTCTCAGAAATTCATTTATTGAATAAAACATCATTTAAGTCATTTTTTCCAAATAAAATTGTGTGTCTAATTTTATCGATGTAGAAGTTACCCATTAGAGTTGACATCATGTCTGTTTTAACTAATCATTCTAATTTTAATTTCATTTTATTAAATTGTATCTAAAATTTAGATGTAGTATGGCAATTAACTAATTTCAAACCGTTATCGCTGTCTTTTTAATGTTTTGGAGAGAAGGCCAGATTCTCCATAAGGCCTTCCCCGCAACTCATTTCATCAACGAAAACTAGCCTAATTTCGTTTTGCAAAACTTATCAAATATAGGGTTTAATATTGGAGAATGCAAAAAAAAAAAAAAAAGTAACTAACCTCTCAAAAGGGTGACGTTTTCTTTCAAAACAGATAATTCATCTGCAGGAATCTTCGTCAATGCTTCATTGCTGGGTAGAAATACTGTATAGGGTCCATCTAAAAAATAAATTAAAAAAAAAAACGATCGTTTATTCGCATGCTGAAGGAATCACGATATTATTTTGCATTCTAAAAATCGAATGTTTAGCGGTTACACGTTTTCTCTAAGACAAGGTTTTATTTATTCATGTTTATTTATTTTTTCAGTCCAGAAGAATGGAATCATTCATTAGCACCATAGTCAAATAACGAACGACAATCTACGAATTAAAATCTAGTAACTAGCTAAACCCCAACCATGTCGGACGGCAAGGGGGTATTAATATCCGAGCACCATTAAGACAAAACATTAGTGTGTTTATGTAATTTTTTAAAATAAAATATCACTAAGGGGCGAAAAAATAATGTCATTTACCTCTATTGTTATTAAACTACTGGGGGCGGAAATTTTAAAGAATGCCCCGGGCGCCTATTACCTTTGCTCGCCACTGGATGTTACGTTATCTTTCTGCAGCAAAATTGATTTCGGATGCCATGCTAGAATAAACTGAATTCTATTCTTAAAAAAAGAATCTCCTAAACTTTTATATTTATTAAAAATTTCGGCTTTAACAATTAAATCAGTGCTTTTTTTACTGATTTTACTTTCGTAATTCAATCGCAGACAACCAAGGTTTATACCTGCTTAAGATTTTAAACTAGGCCTAAGAGCGTATCACTCTATGAATCAACAGATGTTTCCTCATGAACGAAGCAAGAAATTTCACAAACGTCAATCATTAACTTTGGTTGAAAATGAAGGATTGATCAATTCTCTACTTCAAAACTGGTAATATTAAACGATCTAATGATCACACTAAATTGTAGTTTGAAAATCGTCAGCTATCCCTGCGGGTAAATATGAAGTGCGCATTGATGCCAGCGGCTGAAATTCTCAGCGCTTCCTACGATTCATAAAACTATTATTGTATGCTTTTTTTTAACAGCAAATCGCTTCATTTTTCTGTATTGTATCTTTATCGTGCCTTCATACTTTCCTACACGATTATAATTTCTATTGAAGTCCTCTTCTTATCTTACTAGCATCAGATATTGTGCTATATATCCACGATGCTGTTCGATATTCAGAATGCCGTAATGTATCAAGAAGATATTATGACAATATTGTCGGTCATTCTGTACTTTTATGGTCCTTACCAAGTCTGTACATAAAAATTAAGGGCACAATTTACATTTAAGTTTTTCAATTCAACACAATAGGAAATAAATGAAGCTGGCATTTTTTTTCTCTTTGAACTTTGTAGACACCGTAAAAGAAATAATATTAACCAAAAGGAGTATAATTATCAAAAGAATAAAAAAAAATTCGTACCATCTTGCATGGTGTCCAGAAGCTTAGTAACATCCGCCAATGTCAAGAAGCCATCGTACTTATTGCATGTTCGAAGAGTGTTGATTATGTCTTGGTCGGCAACAGGACAAAGCGTTCCATCAATCACGTGAATTACTCCACCCTTTGGAGCATTAACATCGCCATGTACGATGCGATGTCCATTGACTGTTACAGCCTGCACACAAGAGAAAGGAAAAACATAAATATTGTTACACTTTGAATTCCTGTAAATCAGGCATACACAATCACAGTGTAATAAACAATAAACTTCAATATCATTTCCTGTGACTTGTGGGTACATGTAGGTGTACGGGAAAGACACTTCAAGAATAACAATTTTTTAGAAAGTTAAGTTGGGGAAAGCTGTATAATTAAATAGATCGTTATAATACAAATAAATACATCACTCAAAACAAATGAGAAACGTATGAGCTAGTTGATTCATTCCATTATTAACTCCCCCCCCTCCCAAATTTTTATTATTTTAAACGAGCAGCTCTATCGCGTTTTTCGAAAATAAGATATCATTACTCATTCAGTGATGTCATATAATGCTATATTATTTTACTAAGTTCCAAAACTTTTTTTTTATGATGGAAGTTTGAATACAATTAGAACCTATTTATTTAGTGTTTCTTTATGAAGCTATCTTGTGCAACTAAGTATTTTCGAAATCGTTGTTGTCAAGGTTTCAAAATTGAATACAAGCTTCCTTTTGTCACCTAATCGCCAGTGCCGTTGCTGCTCGAATCACTTTTTCGGAACTTGAGAATTATTACCCTTTAAACAAATTTATTATCTGAGGAATCAGCGTGAGTGATCCCCTTGAAATTGTTTCGCATATTTTCTAACAAATGCTCTTGTGTATTATTAATTACAAATATGAAAATATATATTAATGTGTTATCTTTGGCTATTTATCGCTGGAATGTGGTTTATACACATACACACACACCAAAAAAAAATTATATTTTGTACGCCTTTTTTCCTGACCCTATTAAAACAAAAATTAGTTCATAACTACAATTGTAATCATCAAATCACATATGAAATTTCTTCTATTTAAGTCATTGCGTTTTTTAATTATCGCGTTTACATGCTTATGAAATACAGACGGACAACCTCTTGATGGATTTAGTTTTAAATTTGATTCAGTACAACATTTTAGGTGATAAAATTGCGTACCAAATTTTATTTAATTATTTCTTTAAGTTTTATAGTTATCGTGCTCAGTTGCATTCGGACATCCGGATAAACAAACTTTCTCTACATAGATTTTGTTGAAAATTTGTTAGAAATCTACAAAGTTGATGTTTTCAACATATTAAATTTCATCTGCCTGGCTCAAAGCCTTTTCATGTTATCTTGCTCACATAGATAACAAACAGGCATAATTCCAAAGATGTGTTTTTCAGTCATATATGAATATATTTGAACAGAGCAATGCTTTGGAACAAATTTGATCTAGTTACTAACCAATAACGTCTCTACAAGTTTTGTTCCAAAAACTGTTTTTTAATAAGTGCTATTTGCAAGTTTATTGTTTTTGTTTATTTATATAAACTGTGATTTATTCGGCACGAGAAAATAACAACGTTTGTTGCTAAGGATCCCAGTTAGTACATTTTCATTTTCACTAAAATTAATTTTACACTTCTTTGAAATAAAATATAAGCTTTTCGGAGCTGCGCTTTTTATTTCAGTATAATTCTTCCTCTAATTTCAATAATGTTATCAAGATATTATTATCGTTTGCAACAATATCAATATTTTATTTATAGCCTTTAAACACAAAGGCATTAAAACATTTTTAGTGTGCTATTGGCGTTTAATTAGGAAGAATATTCAAAAAGAATATTTTGGAACAAAAATAAATATCACTAAACAAAGAAAATTTAAAGATTTAGCAAGATAAAAAAAATATTAAAATGATTTTATAATATGAGAAGGATTTTAACTGACATCCTTTCCGTTAGCTGCGTTTGTTGCATTTAGTCATTGCTTACATAATGCAGCGGCTGGTGTAATAAAATCGGTCTCCACAAAACTGCTTCGCATACTCTCTAATAAACCTGAAAGTACAGATTGACAGACAGTCAACCCTTAGATGGATTTGGCTCAAAATTTGACAGGTATCTACACTGAAGATGTTAAATTTGTGCACCGAATTTTATTCATCTAAATCTCCTAGTTTTGTAATAATCGCCGTGTTAATTTATATTCGAACAGAAAGACTTCCTCTGAACTGAATTTACTCAGCATTTGATAGTAATCTGCAAATTTGGTGTAAAGACCGTGAACCAAATTTAAACCGTCTAGCACAAAGCGTTTTTAAATTATCTTTGTCACAAACAGACAGACATTTTCCAAAAATATGTTTTTAGGAGAGTATAAAACATGGAGATTCGTCAAAATCTAGAGTTCAATTTTTTTTTTTTTTTAACGATTACAATACTTTCTCTATATTCTATGCATACAAGAAAGTAAAAAAAGACGAATTAAGTTTACAGTATTACCATACTGTGATGTTTTAGAATAAAGATTTGAATCTTCTCTTTTTCATTAATTAATTATCAACACTTCACTTCTCTATTATTAATTATCACCTTATACATTCGCTTCATGTGAGAAGAATTCTGCTATAATATTTCTTGCATCTTTTTCTCATTGTAGCTTAAAAACAGCTTGCTAAATATAAACGCGTTTACATTCCTTGTGAAAGGAAAAGTTGTTTTCCTAAAAATAATGAAAAGCGCACATATACTTTCTTTATACCCATAATAGAAGGAGAGTTTTCATTTACTTCGTTATTGTAATTGTTAACAAAGATGGTGGCACTATTGGCCCGCGAAGTTAAACGTCCTCCTTGCTTCAGTTGATCCAAACTAATGACGTCTTGGATCACGTGATTCAGAAGAGCCATTGTGAAATCGGGATTATTTTCTCTCCAATGGTCGACTAAATTGGATGGCAATCGAGAGACGGCTTCGTTGGATGGAATGAATAGAGTGTAGGGACCTGAAACAGAAATTTACGTGTTATTTTAGATAAAAAAGATATTAAAAAGTCATTGCACATCAATTGAAACAATTTATTAAAGATCAAAAATGGATTTAAAAAATGTCTTCCATATCCTAGAATTTCTTCTATATACATTTTATTTTTATAGCGTGATATAAAACTCCTCGATTTTCTTGTATAAGCACAATATGGTACATTTTGTTCTTCATAATTAGGGCTGGGAGATGACGGAACTTCATCATCGCGATATATCGTCTAACACATATCGATATTTTTCGATATATTGTGATATCATTATTTATAATTATTATAAGTCATAAATAGCATCTCTTAACATATTGGCTAATCAGAACGACTCCAAATAAAGGAAGTTTCAATTTATATAATAAAAATATTTGTTTTCTTTTGAATAAAAATAGTTAGAAAATAATTTTTTAAAAACCCCTTTAATAAAGTGTGTCAATGCTAAAGCAATGTCTGCATATTATAATTTATAACATTGCGTTTAAAACAAGTATTTTTATATATTAGAATATGACAGTATTTACAGAAATATTAACAAAAATTCTGTATGAAGGTGAAAAAGAATGAAGAGCAACAAAAATAAATAACCGATAACGAAATCGAAAACGCAAATTAATTACGAATGTCGTTTTATTTGTGTTGCGCTTTATCGTGAATTATTATTAATGATTTCGATATATCGATATTTGTTTAAAACCTGCATCAAAAAATTTATTTTTTTCGATAAATCTAAAATCGGCACAGTCCTATTCATAATATAGTGTGTTCATAAATGAATATTTCCTCCCTCCTCCCCCCCCCCCCAAAAAAAAACAATGTTCAACCTTGTTGTTCATCGGATAACGGTTGAAAGCAACAGTTTAAAAATAGCAGTTGAACGCTTAATTCAACGCAATTCAAAATGGTTGATGTGAGCCCTTTCTTGAACATTGAGAATATCGAGGCAGTACGATAACTCATTCCACAATTTTTTCAGCATATCCTGTGAATTTTCGAAAGGCTGTAGATATACGTGTCAGACGATAATCAATGTTATTTTGTTCTAGTATAACATCAAACAACAGATGTTTCTTCAACGGTATCAAGTAATGTTGACGTATTTGACACGCATATCTTCAGCATTTCATAACATCATAGCAGGCATGCTTAAAATAGTACAGGGTGAGTTATCATAACCACTTCAATTGAATAAATATATCGTATCGGTCTTATATTAAACACTTATAATTGGGTTGAATTTGAATTTTCGGCTGTTATTTTTAATTTCCTATGAACAATAAAATTGTGCTTTGTTTCGTTTTCTTTTAAAAGGCCTGTAGAGTTAGGATACTAATGTATGAACATTTTACACATTTAATAAAATTCAATGCGCAGTTTGGATATTTTCATTTCCTCTATTGGATGCAAAATTCGATTAGATTTACAGTTTTTGGTGACAAAATTACATACCAAATTTCATCTCTGCACACCATTTCATTTTTGAGTTATCATTTTCATATGCTCTCAAGTATATATACTGAAAAAAGGAGCCCAAAATTTGATACACATTTACAATTTCAATAATAAATCTATGTATGTAATTTCTATTACTTAAGTATAAGTGCTTTCATGCTATTGTTTTTACATTGAGCATGAGCAAACAAATAAACAGACTTCCTGCAGTCGATAGAAATTATAAATTTTAAGAAAAGATCATATGCTACATTTCAGGCTCGTTGAAATTCATAGACAGATGAACATAATCCCCCCCCCCCTCCTCCTACACACACACACATAAAAAAAAATGTTTTCAGCTTTTTGGAAGGTCATCGAAATGGTGAGGAAGAATTTTCTGAGAATTACAATGTCTTTTTTACGTACACTTCTTATTCTGAAAAGCATTTACTTTATACATTTTGTTGAAATATTAAAATAAATCAACAGATTATATCAGTTCTTTACTTTCACGTATTTAAATGTTATTATCCTCGAATAAGATAAGCCAATCGCAAAATTAGCGTGAAAATTATTTTCTTTGTTCTCTTTCATAAAGTAATTCGATCTATTTTATTCTTTTCGAAGAAATCTTATATATAATTATATATTATAAGAAAATCTATTTCGAATCAATTTGACAAAACTATTTAAGGAATTCACTGTAAATTTTAACGTCTTCGAAATTTTGATGCCGAGTTTCATGTAAAACTGTCATCAATTATAGAAATTGCCTTCATTTTTTATTGAAATCTTTTTTCCCCTCTGATTCTTTAATGAAGTCGATTGATTCATGTTATTGAGATAAATGTTAAATAATTCGTAGCAATTGAAATTTGAAACTTCTCATCACAATATTAAAAAGAAAAAACTTATTTAATATTTATCTCATCTCATCTTTTGACATTTAAATAACATACTTAATTTTTTATTTTGTAATTTCTTTGATAATATAATTCTAATGCTGACATTAGAAGAATTAAATTGTTTGTTCCTCTTTAGTAGTACTATATTTTCTTACTTAACTTAATATCGTTTTCTATTCAATTTAAATAAAAAAACAATATTAAAATAACATCGTTTTATATTTAAAGATACGTTACATTATTAGATTAACTCTAATCTAAATTATAATATTTATTGATTGCGTAATATATTTGATAAGTTTTATTTTAATAATTTGTTAGATTAATATCATAAGGTTAACTCGTTTTTTTTCCTCATACAAAATAATGATTTTTTAAAAAATCTAAATTCACCAATATAAAAGAATAGTGGAGAAAATGACTGACCATACAAAATTTTATATAGTATATATAAAAAAAAACTATTGAAATGCTGTAAGTACCATGTTTGAATGAGAATAAGGAATCAAAAATATTTTCGGTTTTTTAACTTGATATTCGTAGGAATCCAAAATTTCTTGAACAATTGACATCATTACATTCAAGATTCCAATGCACAAAAAACAGAGATGATTGATGTGAAAAACAATAAAAATAAAACACGAAACCAGGACATTGAAAATACAGTTTACTAAATAATAAATACGGAAGCTCGATTCATGGATCAAAGGTTATATTACAGTAACAAAAGTTCAATCTTTATTGTCTCATTTGATTTTATTGCAGAATGTAAATTAAATCTATGTTAATAAAAATTCACTTTCTGTTACATGATCTAAGCAATTAATAAGTTCACTTTTCACCTCAACTACACAGGAAGACAAAATAAATTGTATTCTGAAACCAATTTCTTCAATGTTTTAACCTAGTAAAAGTACATAAAGCATAAGGAAGTGATATATTAGCAAAATTAATGTTTTTGTTAACTTAATGTGTTTATCCCCTCTTTTTTTCTGCTCGAGGATCCGATGGAGTTTATGATTGGTTTAAATGAGTTCATTCAACTATCAAATGGATATCGGAAGTTAAATCGTTTGCTAAAATCATTCCTAACGATAATAAAACAAACACTGTTAAATCGTTTTCAAGAGAAAGTTACACTTTCCGTTGGTGCTTTATTTTATACTAGTCTTTTTTCGGCGATCAAATGGTTCATCGGTAATTTTGATTATGTTTACTTTCAATAAAATCTCTTCCTTATTACTACTTTCATTATTCCCTTCCTTATTCTTATTCCTGATTCCCTCAAGAAAATATTTTTATATACCACATTGTGACAAATTTGATACGTATTAATATAATTGACTAGACTTATTCTATTTATTGTGGATACGAAACATCCCAATAGTATCATGTTCCTTATCATTGCAGCGTCACATAATTTTCCGGTCATCTTTTTATTTTTGCGATATTGTAAATTCTTTTTTTAATTCGTCTTGTCAAATACGCGGATATTAAACAGAATCATTCTCCCTCAACTTGCAGCAATGGAAATAAACCGCATGGTTAAATATTTGATGGAAAATATTTGAATTTCAGAGCAACAATGTAACCCGAAAATTGCTGTTTCAAACATTAGGGAAAAAAAATACTTTTTTAAAAAATTAACAAAATTCAGAAAAAAAATTTACACAATTTTTAAATTGATATCATTAACAGATTTTAAGATGGCATAAAATTTTTTGTGCTGTAATATTTTCGGAAGTTGTCACTAAAAATGCCAAAATTTCTCTTGATTTTTAAAGCCGAATTTCCGTGCCGCCTTTTATATATTTTTATCCATACTTATTTAGTTTGACATGTTTAATTTTTATAAAAATGGAATTTGGTTATCGATTCCTGTGCTAGAGTTCCACAGTTATTTAGACGGAATTTTCGATAGCAAACCACTATTTTAATATTTCCAGAATTTAATTGTAAGAAAAATCGAATGATTTCGATCAAATTTTGATTCCATTAAAAGCTAAATTCAAGAATCATAGAAACTGAATTCGTTCAGAATAACGAATATTAATTCAAGCTTTTATTTGAATAATTTTAAGAATGCTAATAGCAAGAAACATTCTAATTAATAAACAGAAAACTATCTTAAATAAATTGAACGAAATTAAAGACCCAATAATAGTAATTAATTAAATTCTTAATGTAAGTATTAGAATATTGTATTATTAAATAAAATGTAGAGAAAATAAATAAATAGTGATTCACGAAACGAAAAGAAAATTGTTCTTAATGGTACGAATAGAAGCTCTAAGATGCGCAGAGAATTCTAAACTGGAATTTTTGGAATACATTAAGGCATATCATGTGCGTGTGAATTGATTCATTAGATAAAACTTCCTGGAGATGCATGCTTCTTGACAAATGTTAAATCTTCACTTTGTCTGTGTGTTAGCGCTCAACAGACAAGATCATTTGACATAGAGCTATCAAATTTGGCACATATACACTTTGGAGGTTGATAATATGCATGTGTTTCAATGTTTTTTTGAAATTTTGATTTAAAATTAAGAGAAATTTGGATGTTTCTTCGCGATTATTTTGGAAAATATTACAATAGAAAAGCGATACTTACATCATTTTAAAATTGAAAAATTCATTGATATCAATTTCTGTTGTTTAAATTTATTTCATAATTTAATTATTTTTTAAAAATTTACACGCATTTTTCAGAAGAATCGTAAGAATTTTGAATGAATATTAAAACGTATCACTATTAATAATATGAAAACATAAAAATTCTTGGGAAACACCGAAGTTATATATAACAGTCACTAATTAAAGTTACATTTGTTTTTCGCTTTATTTTTTTTCAATACGAATTAATATCGACATTAACAGGAAATAGTGAAAATGAAACAAGTAAAATAGTGAAATTAAACTGTCCTAAATGGTATCATTATTGGCAAAGCAGACTTCAGGAAAACAAGCGATACATTTACTTAATTTTGAATAGGATCTGCAAAAAATATAAATTTATATTTAAAATATAATTAAAATGAAGAAAAATACTAACTTTTACATTATTTTAGGTTAGAAATTTGGTTATATAGGCTAGAAACAGAAAAGCGTATCAATTTTTTTAAGAACTTTAGGTGAGCTTATAGAAAATAAGAGAAATGCGTAGTAAAATTAACAGAACTATGAAATTTGAAATGAAACTTAAAAATATTTTGCTGAAGACGCCAAGTTGCATAAAATATTTAATAAAATTTTTTTTATAGACCGTTAATCCCGGTGAGCCCGCTGGTTCTCTCATATAAAATAATTTCAAATGAAGAATTAGATTTTTGATTAGAAAAATTAAATATAATGAAATTAAGAAGTATTGTTATTAGCAATTTCGCAATAATTTGGTAATACAGAATTGCGGGTTTTCTGCGGTTGCATCGCCTTCCAACTGCCCCTGGGAGTAGGATCTAAAAGAAAATTTGACAGAGTTCATTGCTTGATCCGCTTTATCTACCAACTTACTTAGTCTGGAAAACTCAACAAAAGTAAAAGGGTATAACAAAGCATTAATTTCAATTTGCAGCTTCAAAAAATAAGCGAAAACAAGAGATTACCAGTAAAATCCGGTCATGACCTTTCCAGTTAAGTACAAAACCAGAACTATTATTCTCAGTTCCCCACTGACCTCAAAAACCGGCCTGCCCAAAAATTAACCTTTGACACTGGATTGCTATATCGTGGGTAAAAAAAGAAATCTCCCCAACCACACCTAATTATATTTTCACTAGAGATATTTTTATCAATCTCTCGAAAACATGTGCTATTATTGTATGCGTCTACGGTCACCTTCTCCACTTGACCAAATATTTTGAGCATTTGACCCCTTTGTGGTTTATAAACATCTATTTATAGTTATCCGGTGCCTTTATAAGCACTAATATTATTTCTGTTCAATAATATATCCGTATGGAACTAATGTTTATTGGCGTCCGTACATGTAATATACATATACGGTTTTAGTTTTGCAAGTAAAATGAGTATTTAAAATGCAACATAGATTTCTGAATAGATGAGAATTAGCAGAGTTTTGTTTACTTGGTTAGAACGATTTAATGGAGATGGAATCAACAGGTCAATGAAACGCATCTATGCATATTTATAAATAATCAGCTTATGATGTATTAAATTATTACTAAATAATCGGAACACTGTTTTCCCATACAACATTACTGAATAATTCTGTTTCCTTATACACTGGTTTCTGAGTATTTTAGTTTCTTTAAATATTTATAACTTGATCAGGTTACAAATGCTTATTTTTATGTACAATTTTGGCTATTGAAATTATAAAAATTCTAATTTTTTTCCCTTTTCTTTTGCCCAATTGCTTTTCACAATAAATATGCTTAAAAAAACACGCGAGGTTGTCTGATCATGTCGTTTACTTTCTACAGAATTCAATCTTAAACGACTCTCATAAGGCAACATTTATATTTTAATTAAAGTAATTTTACCTTCAGTTTTTTTTAATCATTTTTGTATAGAATTGTTACTTACTGCTTTCTCCACATTTTTTCTTTTACAATAAGAAGTCTTTTTTTTAAAAAAAGTTATGCTATGGTGAATAGCAAAATAAATAAATAAAGAAAGAAAAAACATAAAAAAAACATAAAGAATCGATTAAATTATCATAGATTAATAAAATATAGTTCTAATATTATTCTATTCTAACATTTTGTTATGTTTCAGTATTCACTAGATAATTTTTTAAAAATTCTAATAATGTCCTAACAGAATTTTTCCTATTTGATTTTCTACTTCATGCTATGAAGACTTTTACTTCGTAATTTTATTAGATTCTCTGTTTATCTATTAATATTAACTGTTTTTTAGATGTTTCTAAAATAATAATAAAATCCGGACTTCTTTTAGAAGATGTTTGTTTTTCTAAAAACTTCATAGCTACATATGACTTTGAATTGTTAATATCACTTAAATACATTTTTTTTTAAATTTCAAATTAGTTTAGACAAAATTGGATCATAGCCATTTTTAAAATATGACTATGTAATGACAAGATTTAAGAAATATTTGACTTAAAATTTGTTAATGTGTGTAATGAAATCAAATGTTTGAATTCATTAAATTTGTTAATGTAAAATGTTAATGAAATTAAATTATAAATAAATAATAGTAAAATTTAACTTGCAAAGTAATAAATGATAATGAAATTAAATGCCAAATAAATAATGAAATGTAACTAACAAAAAAGTAATTATTAGGTATAAGTAATTATAATATAAGTAATCATTAGGTAATCTTACACAATTAACAGTAATACAAGTATCCATTATAATATAAAAAGCATTCTAAGTATTTAAATAGAAAAAGTAAAAAAATATCATCACTAAATTTTCGCAAAGCAAATAATAAGTATAAATGTATATGAAAGAAAAACAGTTCTTTCAACCTTGTTCATAAGCTTAAAGAATAAATGAATTAAAGAATAAATTATCAAAATAATATGATAACCGAAGAAACAAAGACATATAAACAAATCTAACGATACAACAGAAATAGAACGGAAAGAGTGCACTAAATAAAAAAATTAAAATAATATTTTTTCAATCTTTCATGGAAACATTTTGAATCGTTCTAAAAATAAAGGGAACAGCCACATTCATTTCGCACCATTCTCAATGTCAAATTTTAAACAAAGGTCGCCATTTTCACGACAAACGATAGAAAGCAATTGTCGAATTACTGAAAAAACGTGTAGTGAAATTGTAACGACACTGAAAATAAAAGCATCTATAATCTACTGTCGTGAAATCCGTGAGATTCACTGACTTTTTGATAAAATCCTTTCGGCTAACAAAAGCTCATTTTCTTTTTATAGCTTCCTTTTGTCTGACCAGTTGAAAGTTCCCGATTTTACAGAGATGTTTGTGACCTTATAACGATGTCAGGTTCAGATTATAACCCATCGGCAACTAAAATGCAGCATAAGAATAAGAACATCTGCTTTTTTTTTTTCGTTTGGCAGAAATGAGCTTCTATTTTAAACTTGTTTGATTCAAAAGGTATTAAGAATATATCAATAAATGGTGATCTTTTTATTGAGTTAACCTAAGTAAGATTATTTTAGGAATCTATTTAAAGACATCATTTCGAAACCATATTTTACTGTATCGGCTTATCAATTCGATTATCGCTTGATAAGAAGTTCTTTGTTTTGGATGGTTATTTTGCTTCTGTTTGATTCGAAATTTAAATATGCTTCTTTAAACAAAAACGACATATTTCAAAAAGGATAAATTCATATTTTCCAAAAGAGATGATAAAGAAAATAGAAAACAAGAATGCTTGTCATAATATTTTACAGAATATATACTAAACTATCAAATATTTTACAGAATATATACTAAACTATCAAATATTTTACAGAATATATACTAAACTATCAAATATTTTACAGAATATATAACTATTAAAATATCAAATATTTTATAGAATATATACTAAAATATCAGTATGTCTTCTTGAAATGAAAATTTAGGAATAGAGGAATTTTCTATTGTGATTTAATTACGAAATAAAGAAAAGTTGGATTTGCTTCATTTTTTGTTTGGTATTTAAGTCTTATGTTAACTACAAAATATTTTTCATAATTTATGCAATATCTCAAACAATAATTCAACAAAAATTTCTGAGATTCAGCATAAAATTCAGTTTTTCATTTTGCTTTCAAAAGGATTGAAATGAAATCAATAATAATATTTTGTTCCTGCCTATAAATATATTTTAAAAATTATGAAGTCTAAATTTAATACAGTAAGATATCATATTCTGAGAAATATTCTGGACACACCAAATTTTAAATAAATGAATGAATGTTTCTATTTTCCACGATCAACTAAGACTTATTTATGAAGTTTTAAATGTTAAAAATTTAGAAAAACTCAACATTTTCATAATCTTAGGCCAATTAATCTTGAGAAACCTGCGCGCTGATTGGCGTATTTTCTTTGAAACGATCGATGGAAAATCTAAAATTATCCTTTTTTTTATTGAATAGTGATATTCAAATTTTCATTAATCAGTCAGTTTAAGTGATTGGAAATTAAAAGTCATTGATTTAGTTAATTGGAAATTAACTCTATGGCCACCATAAAATCTGTGCTTTCTCTTGTGGTGTATGCATTCTCCAAAATATCCGCTCGAATAAAACATCACATACAAAAGTACTACATAGAACAAACCCATCAAAAGTAAACATAACATTTCAATAATTGCCAAAAACAAAAGAGAGAAAAATGCATTTAATAAGCAGACGATATTTAGAAAAGTACAGATATTTAGACTGAAAAATGAAATCATCTGAAATTAACCACACACGCAGACGATATTTACGAAAGTAAAATTATTCAAACCTGAAAAGGAACATATATGAGTTATTCCATCAATAAATGCCATAAGTTTGTTTATATCTTCATTATTTTATGAGTCATTAAACATCAAAATGTTTCCGGGACTAAATAAACACCCTGTATAGAGAGTGTAAAATCATAAAATAATTTTTCTTGAATTTATTTTTTAGAAAAAATAATATTTCATATTTGTTTCTTTTCCTACAAACACGTGCCGAAAATTATATTTTTGCAGATTTCATTTCCAACAAGATTTAATTTATTTTTAATTGGAGCTTTAATCAATGTGATGGCAACACTTTGAAAAAAGCTTATTTTTTCCCATGAATGCGAAACGTGCTTAATTTTAATTTTTATTTTTTACGAAAAAAGTATTGAAAAACATAGTTAAAATATTTATTTAAAAATTTATTAAAAATAGAAATTTAATTTTAAGATTAAAACATTAGTATCATTTAAATGATAAATTTTTGATCTTTAACTTGATGTAAAAATCTTTTTTGTGCGGTAATATTTTCAGAAGTTATAGCAGAAACACGTCAAAATTTCGCTTAATTTTTAAATAAATAAAATTCTAGTTAAAAATTCGAAAAAATAACCCCCAGGTGCACATTCCCGGCCTCCAAGGTATACACGTGCCAAATTTGGTAGCTGTAGGTTGAATGGTCTGGCCTGTTGAGCGCCAACACACACACATTGAGCTTTATTATAAGTATAGATTACATCCATTAGAAACTCAGAACATCGGTGCTAGAAATTTTACATCAGTTAATCGCATAAAACATTATAGCAGAGATTTCGCGTTCCAGCCTCTGACTATTAGTTAAATTATAACAATAAATAATTAATATAATAATAATAATAATTTAAACAATAATCAAAAAGTAAAAGCTTGACAGAAGTTTAAAAAAATCGAAACTTAAATACTTCAATTCATTAGTAAACCAAAAATCATACAATAATTAAAGTTCAATAAGGGAAGCAAATGGGGAGGGAAAAAGGGAAGCTTACTGGCTTTGGTTTTGCATGGTAAACTTTCAGTCTCTTTTAAAAGATGTAATTATTTTTGTTTGTATCAAATGAAAATATTCTGTATCGGTATTTGCATATGTTAAACATCTTTATTGTATGAATTGTTTAAAAAATTAATTGTCTGTTATAACGTTAACAAAAATTATTGGATATTTCAAAATGAAGCGATCAAAAAGCATTAGATTTATTTTATATTCTTCAAAGCATTTTTTATTCATCTTGTAAACTACAGATATAAAACATAACCCTTCTTCTTTAATCTTTACTAATAATAAAGATGAATAATTTCAAAACAAAACAAAACAAAAAACATATATATATATATATATATATATATATATATATATATATATATATAAATGTTTGAATCCATAAAAAAATTATTTTTATCTATAGTTTTTATTTCATAAAATTATTGATTAACAGATAAGCATTCCTATTTTATCATCGAAATTGTATATTGATTATTTACATACATTTACATAAATATAGGAGAGTCTATTGTTAAATGCATTTGGAATTTTAAAATATATTATTGCATGAATTTATATGTAAAATAATAAAATCGACGAGTTATAAACACTTTTCTTGTATCACAATTGCTTTGGAAGCTTATTAATATTATTTTTCAAATTTTTATCTCATACAAATTAATTCTTTTTCTATATTTTAATATTAGATCTTCTAAAATTATAAAATAAGATTAATCAATTCTTACACGTTTTCAAAATAATAAAATGCAAAATAACAAATTAATATTAATTGTGTAACTTTTAAGTAACATTGAAGAACACTTTGAATGAAATGTAGCTGGCAATTTGACTTGAGAACGTACTTCACTAACAATCAAGGCAGCCCGGATGTATGAAGTTGGGAAAACGGATCACATTCCGGATTCTTATTAACAATTTTTATTGTTCATCGAATTTCACAACTGCTTAAATCCTTGCAAAAATTGGTACAGAAACTAAGGAAGCTAGTTTTTCTCCTTTTACCATTAAACTAAAATGTTGAGAACCTTCTTGAATATAATTACTATTTAAAAGCGAATATGAACTATTGTGCAGTGATAAAACAATGTGTTCACACGTTTCTTTTCTTTCCTTTCTTTTTTTGCCTTTCGTCATTGTTCACATGGAAATCGTATTGTCAAGGATATTCGCGAAGAAATAGAGCGTTGGTTATATCTGATTTATTTTGTTAATACTGAACATCGTCATTCCTCGTAGTATATGTTTAGCTTTTAATTGATTTTCGGTACTTTGCAGAAATTTATTTCATAGGCTAATCAAGGCATATTTTTAAATTTTAATTAGATATGGAAGGCACCATCCTAACAGGCACCATGAACTTTAAACTTTATATCACTCAAAAGCAATGATGTATGGATATTTGTAGAGCAATACCATTCATAAGCCTTCAGACATAAGGATAATTTTCATTCGTCTTTCCTTTATTCGCATCTTACTACCACAATATGTTTTTTGATCAGATAAGATTATGAATAATGATTTTGCATTATCTAATGTTTTTGTAAAGCAGGTTCAACTATAACAATTGCTGCATATGACGTACGTCTGTCTAATTGTGTTATATTACAGAAAGTTAACATTTATTCATGGTATAAAGCAATGCAATGTTTTTTAAACATAATAAAGCTTATAAGTTGACATATTATTTTTAAATTGTGATGTACTTCATGTTGAAAAAATAATTGAAAACAATCCACAAAACAAACCGTTAGACCTAGATTTATACTAAATTTGGCAAATATTTTGATTTATAAATGCTGACTATAAATGATTTTTTTTCAAAATTTTAAGTAGATTTTTAATTAAAAATTAATCGAAATTTCAACGTTCTTTAATAAATTTAAAATATATTACTACCTCAAAATCATATTAAAAAAGTTTAAATCACAAAAATAAATAAATAAGATTTTTAATGGTGTCAATTTTATTTACATATATTTTAAAAATTTTTTAATAAACTTTTAAATATAGTTTGGAACAATACAAATTTTAGCGTTATTTTCTCAATTTTAGGACATATTTTTGCACAAAACCGACTTTTTACACAGATTTTAAACATAAAAAATTAAAAGCTTCGATGATTCCAGTTTTCTCTAAGTAGAATTTTTTTCCCGTTTTTAATAAATTTTTAAGAATATTCAAAATGTTATTTATTGTTTAGCTCTTAAGTATTATGTAGTTTTTGTTATTGAATTTGTACTCAAATGCGTTATGACAATATTAAATCCATTTTTAATGTGTTTGTTTTAATCTATGCACAATTAAAAGTAAATTTTAAAAATAAATAGAATAAAAATAGGCAAATAAAGCCTAGAAACGTTATCATGCTAAGATGTTTTAGACAACAGGTTTGAATCACTTTTATTATTTTTTAAATGTGATTATTTAGAAAAATACATATTCTAAAAGAATATTCTAATAATTATTGTGAACCGAATCTTCTTTTTATTTATTTATTCGTTTTATGTAAATAATTATAGGAAAATATTGGTTTATTCTTTTTTTTAATAGAGTAAGCAATGGGAAGATATATAAAAAGAATTAAGAAATATCTTTTGAATATTTGGAGAAATGTCATCATATAACCAGTTACTATAGAAATGTATTTTTTTTAACAGATACACAACTGAATATCAAAGGATTACATGTTCAATGAAAATAAACTAGAACGTGACTAATTTTAGAAAGAAAGTAGCCATTTTTATTAAATGTAAAGGAAAACAAAAGCCTATCGATATAAGAAGATTGCGTGTCAGAAACAAAACAATGTTCCGTTCGAAAGATTCTTCACAATAAACAGCTGCAATTAAGAATTACTGAACCAAAGAGCTAGAAAAACATAAAGCACACCTGGAAGTCTAAAATTACTTGTGCGCTTTCATAACAGGAAGATTTCAAAATAAAATCTTCCATTGGGAAATATTTCCTGTTCTTTTGTTTTAATTGTTTAAAACAAAGAGCAATTCATAATTAGTCGTTTGCTTGTTTTTCAGATGAAAGGAATAACAGGCAGAAATTAATTCTTAATTCTTTAGACAACTGTAACTGTGTTTCTAATGAAGAAAGCCTAACTACTTATGGAAATCATGCATTTAATGTCTGTGATCAAGATTTTACTCTTAAAAGAGAAACGGTTCGTTTAAATTCATAGGTTTTTGCAATGCAAACAAATACTCTTCCTGAATCTTTTTAATCTGTTTATCTTAGATTTTCTGGTGTATGTCTATGACAAAAAAGAATATAATTATGAAGCAATTAATAAATGCAGAAATTGTCAAATAAAAGATGCAACATAAATCTAACACTAATCCTCTAAGAAGCAATTCTTTTGTTTAAACTGGGTCTATTGCTTTACGTTTGTTTCAAGAAAAAAAAGATACAGTAAAAACAAATTGCATTTAGAAATAGAAAACTAGGATAGTGGAAAAAGGATTAATTCAGTTGCATCACTTTCCATTAGTTAAAATCAGGGAAAGGACTGTTTGCATTTTAATTAATAATATTATACTAAAGCAGTTATTAAATTGAACTAAATAGGATTAACTTTGATAAATTCATATTCCGTATGCATAAAAAAAGATATTTTACAATATGGATTGTTCCTTCTGTATCAGAATTCCAATCCTTTCCTTCAATACAAAGCTTTTCTTATAACTTGTAGAAATCATCTGTTTAAAGAAAAATATAGTCTGCTTTTTGAAAGATTGAGTATCATTTACAAGAACGAAATTAAAGTTTATTGATGAATGCAGATTAAAACTAAATCTATGAACAAATTTAAAACTACAGCTTCAAAATCAGTTTTTTTTTTGTAAAATTCTATTTTTTAAGCGATCAATACCGATTTATAATACCTCTTTATACACGAATTTATATTAAGCCATACTGATACTTCCATTGTCCAAACATTGGTAGTTTCTACTGAATTTGTGTTCTATAGTCAATGGAAGGAAACCTTCGGTATACTTTACGAGAAACTATATCTTCGATTTAAATTTATAGTTATTGCAAAAAATGTCGGCTAGATGTGAATTTAACTTTTGTAACTTTAATCTTATTGAATAGGTTTCTCGTTTCATTTACATAAAATATCTCGCTTCATTTGCATATTTAATTTGATATCTAATTTTGATAAGCTTTGTATATCTTAGAATTCTCAGACAATATTATAGGAATTCTTTTATTTTTTGCATGGGTAATACGAACAGCCCTATTTTCTTCAAAATGTCGTATTCTTTAATTTTTTCGAAGTTATAATATGCTAATATTCGTTGCAGGATTAGAATATACGTCGGATAAATCTTCCTCTGAATACAATTTGCTGAAAATTTCATAGAAATCTACAAATTTGGTGTATAGACCATATATCAATTTTATCCATCTAGCTCAAAGAGCTTTTCAGTTATCTTTATCACAGATAGACTGATGGACGGACAGACATTTTTCAAAAATGTGTTTTTGTAACTCAGGTAGGTCAAAAACACAGAGATTCGTTAAAATCTCGAGTTCGAATTTTTTGATGATTACAATACTTTCTCTATACTTAGTATACGAGAAAGTAAAAAGTGCACAAAAAAAGTCTTGAAATATTTTATAAATTTCACTTTTTATAAACTACTTCCTGTTTGCCCACAAGTCTTTAGTCTGCACCATCTGTATGGAGCTGTATATCTAAAAACGAGTTTTATGCTTTTAAATACAATCAAATCAAATCAACTTTTCTCGAGCATTTCCACTAATAAACATAAAAATGCTGAATCCACTTACCATCCACTGTTAGCATGGATTCAATTTCCTGGTCCGAAAGGCCAACGAATTCGAAAAAGGCATCAGCATTCAGAGAACGAGCAATTTCTCTAATAGATGTGCCAAAATTCTCACTGGGCAGTCGTCTCAGAGGAGCACAATTCTGAGAGCAATCGCATGTCCCACTTCTATCCGAATGAGTATCTGAACGGGCATCCAATTGAAGACCTATTACTCCTGTGCTAGTGGTGAAGCTATCACTGGTAGGTTCTAATTCTAAAGAAACAGAAAATTCTATAACTCTTAAACCATGGTAATGAAACAAGAATTAAAATGAGAACAACAATTTGAAACTCAAAATTGTTTCGAACATACAGGTCTATAACTATATTTCAGAAACAATTTACTTTTTCATCAGACACTTATGAAGTATTATATAAAATTTTTCTGTACATTCAATACTTTATTTTGGTGCTTCAATGAATGTAAAAGTAAAAAAAAAAAAAACATTTAAATTAGCTAAAAATTTACTTTCTTAATTCATCAAATTTCTTATATATTTAAAATAAGTCACATTTTAAAATTAAAATAATGAATTGTTGTACGCATAAATCCGGGTAGTATGTATATAATTTTTTGGGTTTCCTAATACTTCATTCAACGATTTTGATCTTTTCAGTTTGCCGTTACGCTTTTATAAAAATTGATTATTTCACAAGTTTATAGAATTAGACCTTCATTGAACTCATTTATAATATCATTATCTTTAAACTTTTCTAAAAGCCTTTATTTTTATAAAAGCAAATGGCCAGTTATTAGAAAACTGTGTGGCCATTTTAATGCATCGAGTAAAATTTTTATTTTGATCTTTTAACTATCAATTTGAAATTATGCTGTTCATCATTTCTGAGGCCTGTTTTGGATTAGCCTATTGAATAAGATGTTAACCTTCCATAAAAAATTAAGATTCAAGAAAATTTTGAAATAATCGAATAAAAAAATGTTAAAATGTTTCAATCAATTCCCTTAATTTGTACTTATGGTATATGAGTCGATATTTAACACTTCATGCTATGATAAAATATCTCCAAAACTGAAATTTAAAAGAAAATTGACATATAGCATGAATCAGTGAAAATTCCTCACAAAATAATAATCTCGTTTGTGGGGTTTTTTTTCAACAATGTTTTGATAAATAGTAATAATAATACTTTAATTCAAAATTGTGAAAGAATTATTTTGACTGCCACTGATCAACAAAAAAAATATTTGCAAGCATATTATAAAACATTTATTAGTAACTAAATTAAGTAATTAATTTATTAGTTCCTCTTTAAATTAAGAACAAAAAAAATTACCTTTTTGTTGTATTAAAGTAACATCTTCCCCAACTACGTTAGTAGTCCCAATATTTGAATCGACATCATCATCTTCCTTTTTTTGTACATCAAATGCTTGAATCTGTGTTTGAACATCGTCTTGGGAGGGCAAAGATGGAATAAAGTAGACCTGATCACTGGGATTCCCTTGGCTAGTTGTATTTCTGTTGTCGTGGATTTGTTGAGTGCTTACATCTTTGTCAGTGGAAGTCTGATATCCACCATCAGTTTGTGTAGAGGTAAAGATGTCTGTTTCTATTAATTTCTGCTGATTCAATGCATCTTGGATTGATGTGGGTGGCCGATTAGTATTACCTCCAATATTTCGGTTGCCATTATTTTGATTATTGTAGTTAGTGTTTGGGGTTTGTTTATTAATTTTGGAAATAGTTTGAGTATTTAAATTTTGGTTATTATTTATCCTATAAAAATTTTGTTGTTCTGGAGAAATGTGATTATAGTTAGTTTTGCTTCTAATTGGTTGCTGTGCCCTCCAAGTATTCTGACCTAAATTCTGTTTCTGTATGTTATTGTACTTATTATTGTTTGATATTTGTTGTGTCCCCCCAGCATTTTTTAAAGGTCCATGATTCGTGTTCCGAATATTGTAGTTTCCATTAGAAAGTGGTCTAAAACCTTCACCTCTATACCCTCTTTGAACTTGACCAGGATAAGAAGGATATACTCCTGGCTGATTACTCTTCTGTGTAAAAACTTGTTCATCATTTTGCTGTTGTATTCCTGTGTTTTGTGCATATCTGTTTCTTTGAACATTTGAAAAACTCTGAATGTTGACTTGATTCACTGGTTCTCTGACATCGATATTTTGATTGGTCTCATAATTGTTCTGAGCTTCAAAACTATGAGAAAACTCATTGACGTAATTTGTTTGGAAATTCTGTTGAACATTATTAGGCCCCACATTGTTGTTACCATGCTGAGCATTATTTCGTCCTTGATTGTTGTTACCATGATGAACAATATTTTGAGCTTGGTTATTATTGCCTTGATAATTCTGTTGAACATTATTTTGACCATGATTGTTGTTTCCTTGATAATTCTGTTGGACATTATTTTGACCATGATTGTTGTTTCCCTGATAATTTTGTTGAACATTATTTTGACCTTGATTGATGTTACTCTGATAATTCTGATGGCTTTGATCGGGAAACGTTATACCATTGGCGTAACCATTAGGATCAGGTTGAGAAAATACATTCAAAGGTCTAAGTTGTTCAATATTTTGGTTCTGTTCGTAATGTATTTGTTGCTGACGTGGTTCTTGTGGAATTTGAAATGAATTGTCATAATTATTATTCGGAGGCAACTGATTCCTTGGGCCTCCATTTTCCGGATATCTTTGGGATTCAAATATTGGGTTTGGAATTTTTGCTTCTGCGTTATGGAATTCTTGAGGAGGAAGATCAGGTTTTTCATTTAAAATTGGTGCATGCTGCTCTGGATAAGGTTGAGGAACATGATTTTGCTGTATGGGTGGATGGACATTTGTCGGCTGTCGTATGTTATGTGGTTGTTGAATGTTGCTTGGTTGCTGTACATTGTGCGATTGCTGGACGTGATTTGCTTGCTGAACGTTGTGTGGTGGTACATTGTTTGTTTGTTGCCCATTATGAGATTGCTGTATGTTAGTTAATTGGTCATGGACATCACCGGGTAATAAGAGCCTTATCTCAGGAACATTGTTTATAGCAAGTGGGTAGGTCGTGATTTGTGGTCCTTTTTCTTTAGCATGGATTGTAGAAACTCCATTTCCTGTGGGAAAACAATGCAAATTATTTCTTTTCTATCAACAGTAATTGTAGAAATGTATTTCAAAAAATAACTTTCTTCTTTAACCATCTTTTCACTAGTTTTTATTTAATAAAATTTTTTCATCTTGTTCGAACATTTTTATGATTATGAACTGTTACTTGATGATTATGAACTGCATATTGGAATTAATACAAATATAATGAAATGTTCTAAAGTGCCATTTCGAAGGATCAATAATTATGTCAATATAAAATATTGATGATCAACATTTACTTTTCATAATACTTCATGATAATTTATTTATTAAAATCGGAATAATATACAAAAAAATTAGAAAACTTTATAGAGAAATTCCTACAATATTAACCAAAACGCAAGTGAAAAACAAAACGTGTGCATTAATTTATTTATTGAATAGAAGTAACAATATATAACTTAAAAATTTTTCTTTTTACGCTTTGTTCTCGGAAAATCAATTCAATGCATAAATATTCACCTATTATAAGGTCTTGTTTATTACACCTATAAAATTAAAAAAATAATTAATAAAACATCAAAATGATGCATCGTCTTGAATGCTGTTTGAGAGGAGACATCCGAGTGCAAAGGGTTAATTCACAAATCATCCTTTATTCGTTAAAGAAAGTTTATGATAAAAATAACAAATCAAGATTCATTTAAAGGAGCTATAAACAATTGTACTTTTAAAAAATTGATTTCTCCAATTTTAGTTTAATAAATTTGGGAGCATTTTATTGAATTTCATAAATGAATAATTTGTATTCGCTTTAAAAAGTAGAAAGTTTATAAATTATCCTTTAAAAATGAATCTAACAGAAGGCTTCTTATGATAGAAAAATAAAATATTTTGCCTTTTCTCGAAACATGTTCGTATTTCGATGCGTTTAATACGCATTCTATTCATTAAAATCATATGAAAATTTATACAACAATGTTTACAAATATTATACATCTGTTAAATATATTTTTAATACTATAATATTAATCTTTAGAGAATAGTTATTGTGCAAAATATCATATATATATATATTTAGATTTCCAAGTTACACGACAATCATTATTTGAAAATTTTTTAATTTTAATTTTTAAATTTTTTTATTATTTGCATATTTGAATGAAAATAAATTCACCGTATTTATTAACCCTATGCTTATATATTATGCTAATTTTGGAGTATTTTATAAAATAACTGATTTGTGGTTTTGAACTTGAAAACTATCACGTGACAACACGTATTCGATTCGCCATTAAAAAAACAAATACTTTAAAAAACATTTTTTTTATTATTTTATAATTAAAAATCATTCGTTTTATTTGTCTTAATTTTTCTATCAAATATTAAATTTCACTTATGAAAAACTTGCCTTTATTTATAACTGAAATTTCGACTATTTTCACTGTCGAAACTGTCCCTATTCCCATAAGAATGGAAGATAATATGGAAAAAATTTCATTTCTATTATATAATTATAGATAATATAGGATTATAATTCAATAAAATTCTGTTCGTTTTCACAGAAAAAAATTATTTAAATCCTCTCTAAATAAATGCTGGCCAAATTCTTCTCAGGAAAAATAAATTATTTTCATTTCCGTATTAAGTGATGAAATTTCAAACAATGGCTGAGTTCCTCCTCCTCCGCTCTCCTCTGCCCCCTATTAAAAAACAGTTATTTGAATCAAAAAGCAAAATATCCTTTTTATACCATTTGAAATGATTTAAGAAGCTATAATAGTTGTCACATAAATCTCTACTGTTATTAATATTTCTTACTTAAACGAGAAAAGATAGACCAGAGTAAAAGTTTAGTTTAGTACAATTGATGTCAAATTTCGAATATGAATAATTATGAATTGTGATGAGACTAAGAGGGCGACGCCTAACAAAACACCTCTTCTTCAAACATTCGTCCCTTGCAGCAGAAAGATATTTCATCCATTTCATTTTTAGAAAGAGAGAATCTTTTTCAAGAAAATTTTTTTAAATTCCTTTTAAAATTTAAGAATAAAAATCTTATTAAAAATAAATAATAATGATAAAGATAAATAAGCTGAAAACTTCTTCCAAATTTTAAATAAGCTATAATTTTTTAAAAATAAGTATGTTCGTTGATGAGATTCATGTACGTAAAAAAAATTTAAAAAATTAAGAAAATTTTTGTATCAATACTCAATAGAGATACATTTTTATTAGTTCAAACAGCTAGGTTTTATATTTAATCAAATACAAACAGACTAGATTTTATGTATTATCATTAGTGCTTGTTTATAATTAACTTAAATTCTCATTTAAAGAGTAATTTTTCCAAAATTTCTGTATATTCTAACTTGAAATTACATTTCGATTACTTTCAGAAATTCTAATCATATTTAATAAAAGTATATAAAATTATATATACAAATTGCATCACATAGATTACGTAATGTTTGTTAACTCTAAGATCCCGGCTAGTATGAGAATTTCAGTATTTCAAAATTCTGGATAGTTTTCCGTGCACGTAAACAGAATAGAATTGTCTCATCCATATGAGCGGCTGATTACAAATACTTTTCAGCCTTCGATTCCAGTATGCGCCCGAAAAAGTCCAAAGCAGTTTTGTTAAACAGGGCGATTTGGAGCGATTCCGGACTCATAGGGTAAAATAACATATTTTACAGAATCTTAATTTTATTATAAAAAAAAGAAAGAAAATCATTTTGATTTATTTTAGCTATCTTTTCATATTTTAAATAATAGTTAAAATTTTATAGTAATTCTGTTTTATTGCAAATTTTGTTAACATTTAGTGGTAGAGAATTATACAACAGAAATATTCCAAAAAATTCTTTTAAATGAAATGAATTAATAAAAACCAAATATCTTGGAAAATTTTAAAATTATTTAGAATCCAAAGGTATGTCAATTCAAGAATATAAATAATTAATTCATAAAAAACTATGAACATTTTATTTTTCAGTTTTATAAAAACACTTCAATAGTAAAGTAAAACAATCTGCAGCGAAACATATATTGAATACTTTGTTATACCCAATTACAAATAATTTTTGAATACCCTCTTTTGTTGTTTTTATTAAAATTTCTTTTTACCTTTTTAGAACAACGAAATGTATTTGGAAATATCAATTAAAAAGAATTACTCAAATTTCAATTAAATTAACAGACAAATAATGCACAGCAAAAAAAAATCCTAAAAAAAAGAATTTATATGATAATAAAATCTATTTTAAAGTTATAAAAACATTTAATGAAAATTGAAATTTTTGTTTAACGATGAACGTTGCCATTTTCTTGTGTGTATCAATTATAGCAATATATAATATGTATATAAAATTTAAATTACTTTGATCGAAATTCTTGTGTATACCAATTATATCAATATATAATAATATATATAGAATTTAAATCACTTTAATCAAAATTACCGTGACTCTCATTTTGGAACATATTGAAGAAAAAATTTAAAGTCATTTAACTATTTTATTACATAATAATAGATGAAAAATAACTGCAAATCTTATATAATTTTAATTTACAGAAAACGTTATTATTTACCTCCAGGTGGCACTATGTATCCATCCAATAATTGAATCTGCACTTGATGTTGAGATGTGGATTCCGACTTAAAATTTGGCAGCACCTTCTTCTGCCTGACCGCATGAGGTGGAAGGGGCGGCGGATTAGCTACTGGTGGAAACTTAGGTCTCTGAAAGACAGTTGGATTTCTTTTGTTGGATCCTTCAGAGGCACCGAAACTCATCATTCTGTGGTATCTTGATTGCGTTGGTGAAGCTCTTACTGGAGGGCCAAAATTTTTCACCTGGCTTTGCTGACTGCCACTGGGTTTTGGCTGTTGTTCTCTATCGTTTTCTTGACGTGGTGGGTATATTAAAAGATAGCTTTTTCGAGTTTCTGATGTGGCAATGTCCGTTTCATTCTGATCTTTTGGATTGGAGAATTTTTTTACGAATTGAGATGTGCTTAGAGCTTCAGGTTCCCCCATAGGTTTCCAACCACTGAACTGTATTTCCTTCGATGTAGCTGGAGTGGCTTCACCTGCGTATGATAAAATATTGCTATTGAAAAACTGAAGTGAGAACAGTACCAAAAACGATATCAGCCTTTTTTGGTATGATGGCTCCATGATGCCTGATAGTAGAAAAGCGATTGGATTCTACTGGTTAAACACTTGGAAGTTAAATTTCTAAGGTAAAAACAGCCTAGAATGAATTCCAAATGGCACTTAAATGACTAAAATTCTAATTTTTGAAGCTATTAGACAATTAATAAATTTAACTTTTTAACTATCGGAATTATTTCAAAGTTCAGTTTTTACAAAATCCTGTATGTTATCCATTTTCAAAATACACTGATTACAATAAAGTAATAAGGAACATTCTCTTCAAATGCTGTCTATAACAACCACTAAGAAGACCTGTTTTGTTACCGGCTTCGAATTCGAACACTTGCAAAGAAATCCCCACAATTTCATCCCACATGTGTTTATATGTCAATGGCCACGTGAGGAAGAGGGGGTGGACGGTAGATTCGAAGATCTTCTGCATGACGTCACTGATCCTAGAGAAGAAGTTTCTGAAGATGGTCCCCTAACCTGTAAAAAACTGGTCCAATCAAAAAGCGCGGGAGAAGTGAGAGGAAGGATGAGCAGGTCTCGCTGTCCTACTTTCGCTCCTCCATGCCTCGAGGTTAAAAATTCGATCGTGAATGATTCTTAGGGATATGGGGTTACTTGTTTGTCTTGACGAAAATAAGAGATGCGATATTTTATGCAAACGAGGCAATCACGTTGTGGCTAGGTGGCGAAGGTGAAAGTTTTATTTTTACAAAAAGGATAGTCTCTCACTTTCCTTGTTTATTGTGATATTCTAACTGTCGCTGGTGTGAAATGTGGTAGGAACATCGAATTCAATAAAAATAATTCTTCCGGTTCAGTTTGTTCGGAAGACAATAAAATATATCCTGTTTTAGAATTTTGCACACGCTTAAGAGCGGAAATAAAATGGAATTTCTTATTTATTTTCTCATAAGATAAGAAGTTAAAATAGTTGCTGATATTTTAAAATATATACTGACGATATTATTTCCTTATACTATTTTCTTTCTAAAAGAAGCTCCTAAACTAGAATAATATTTGCTCTCAATTCAAAATATTTAAAACGAATGCATTAAAATCGTTTTCAAATTATATAATGAATGCATTATCGTTTTCAAATTATAAAATAATTGTGCATTACCATTTTTAAATTGAAATTATACATAATATTTATTTTCTTCAATAATACAGTAAAGAAAAAAATATTTCAATTATCGATTTAAAATATTCTTTAAAAAAAGAATTTTAAAGCAATATATTTAGAATTTCTATTTCAATACCGAATTAGATAAAAAAAAATTTAATTGTTAAGAGGTTTTCTAAATAAATTAAACAACTATTTTTAAATTAGATTCTGATTTTTTTTAAAAAGTTGTAGTTAATCGTTTGAAATTGTGAAATAGTATTTAATAAGAAAAAAAAGTTTCGTCGTATATTATTCACATAGATCTCCAATTCCACTAAAATAAATTAATAAATGAATATTTTGAATAATTTTTAACGATGTTTTAAATAATTATTTTCTCACCATATTATCTCAAGAAATTAATTAATGAATATTTTGAATCATTTTTAACGATTTTTTAAATAATTATTTTCTCATCATATTATCAAATTTTATATTTAATTTATTTCTTCAAATCTTCAGTTATTTAATGGAATGGTTTATACTAAGAAGGAATGTTTTTAAAGATTGAAATAGAATCTTATGAAAGTCTTGAAAAACTTGTAGCTCCGTATTATGAATTTTCTTAGGAACGAGAACTGTAGCTTTTAACTATGTTGATTTTCAGGTTTACCTCGTTCTGAGAGGAACTTTAAGGATTAACTTATTTAAGCATGGAAATTTAGAATTAAAAAAAAGGCCTGAAAGATATTGTCACAATCCTTTTATATGCGTTTCATGCACACAAAAATTCATAATTTCAAATAAAATTATCAATATCGAAATCTATTGAAGATACAGATACTTATCCTCAGTTTTATTTCTTCATTGTTTTCGAAATTACTTCCTTTAAGATTTTTTTTTCTTGTTCTTTCAAAGAAAAACTTTTAACAATTTTTAGCACTTTTCCTGCTTTAATTTTAATATATTTCCAATTTTTTTTAAATAGCTTATTTATAATATTTGGTAGTTTATTCTAGTCGTATGTCGTATTTGATAGTTTATTCTAGTCTAGTCGTTTATTCTAGTTCAACTTTCAATTTCGTATGTTCAAAATAAGGGAGAAAAAGAATATTTTATCTCATTTTCTTGACATTTATTGAATTTTTATAGAAGAATGATTATAATATTCTTTTATTTTAATCCTGTTTTATGTTAACACTTTACTATGTATTATTGCATTGATTATAATTTTATTATCTCACATTTTTTTTATTCTAGCTAGGTGATCTATAATTAAAACTTCGCATTATTAGTTGAGAACACGGAAAGATTACGAGGGAAAAGAATTTTGAGCAATTTAGATAGTATCTTTAACTAAAATATAAAATTTATGCACTAATGTTTTATGCTTGATTCATATGCTTTTGTTTTATTTTTAAAATTTACAATCAGTGTATAGCAGTAAACACAAAAAATGCGATTAATTTAATTTTTTAAAAATTATTTTCAATTATAACACGCATAAGCAGAAATGTACTTAATATCATAACAATTCTAATGATTATATTTTTAGTAATTAAAACAATGGGAAATATTGTTGCAAAATATATTTAATATTTTATAAAATTTACTTACATTAGAGAAAAAAAGTGTAAGGTAATGCAAATAGCATCACCCAGAAGTTCCTTTTTGAAATTTTAAATTGTTGTAAAAAGGTTTTTATGCAATAATAAATGTACTAAAGTTATGAGAAAATAGTAAAATATTTAATTAATTTTTAATAAAAAAGTCTAATTAAATTTTGAAATTTGTTTTCTTATTGAGCACTTAGTGCCCCTAAAAGTAAATAATATGCTAAATTTGACAACTCTTGATACAGTGGTTTGAATCATCTGTACATTGTTTTCAACGATTTTTTCTTCATTCATGTCGCAATTTACTGATAATACTCAAGTCTATGAACAATATAATGCCAACTAAATAAAAAGACATGCGCAAATTCTAGCATTTAACTACATGATCATTTTTAAAGTCTACTGTGGAAAACACGATAAGACAGCAAAAAGAGGGCACATTATTTTTTTATAAATGTATTAGAAAATTGTTACATATACATAATTGTAGAAAATAAATATTCTTTTTCTTGTTGTGTTTTACAATGCTCCTTTTTTCTTTTGTAATATTTCGTGACTAAACCTTCAAAATCATTTCAGCTATAATTATAATTTCTAGCATAAATTTATTATTATTGCTATTATTTATTATTAGCCACCTTTGGCAATAAATCAGTTTGCCGCGAGTATTGTTTGTGTTTAATTTGTATTAAATCTTTCATTCATAACTTTATATTTATGATTTCTTCAAAAAAATGTTTTTAAGCATCAATTTTGAAACAAACATTACAGCTGTTTTAGTTTTATAGTCAACCTGTTTTGTTAGTTATGTACACGAGCCTTTCAAGTGGGTTGATTTCCCATGTTCTCAAAATGTCATTAGAGACTTATATCTTTAGGTAATTTATTCTAAACTGCAAGCTCTTTTTACAGTAATATAATTTCATTTTCTGATTCCTCACATTAATTGAGAAGATAATAAAGCAGAATCTTTATTCCTTAACTAAAAACATGCTTAAATTCAGGAAAAATTTGCACGATGATTGAGTTTGACAATTTTTAAAAATTAAAGTAGTGTAAAAAATAGTTTTATAAAATAATATTTTATATAATTATCGCGGAAAAATGCTTAAAGTTCGGTGAGCTTTAAATGCTTAAAACTTAATTAAAATTTCAAAGAATTGCCTCTAGGTGCTCATTTTTATCCACCGAAGTATACTTATACTAGATTTGATAACTCTAATTAAAGCGCCAGAACACACACACACACTTCATTATTATTACAGATCATTGCAATTTAATACATTACAAATCATAGAATTTGGTGGGATTTTACCTAGTTGGATGAGAATATGTCAAACAACTTGTCATTGTTTCCTGATGAGGATCATTTATGAGGATAATTACTGATAACCCAAAACATTGCTGATTTATATTGTTTATCAATATTGTTTAAGGTAATTATATTTTGCGTGTATTTACTTTATCTCCCCTTTTTTGACGGCATATTATTCGTTAGAATTGGAATTTTCGGAGTTGCCAAGACCTCAATAAAAATTTGATTTATCTAAGAATAAGAATTAAGAAAACTGTGTCCAAAGAAAGAGAACTACGAGAGAAAACGACAATTTTTTTTATTCTCAAAATGGCAGTAAAAACTTATCTTTATTACTCAATAATTTTAATTAATTGAAAATAATTAATAAGCATACTGTAAGTTATATTAATAAATAAAATAATAATGATGAAATTTTTAAAAAGTTAATTATTTTAGAAATAATAATTTCGATAAATAAATAAGTAATTTTAATTAGCATACAGTGCATAGCATTTTAATACAACAGTTGATATTAAAGCAAAATTAACAGCATAATATCTATTTAACATATTCAAAATTTTCTTTAAGAAGAGAATTTTTTAATTAATTGAGAAAATTTCATACGAATACTGTCTTTAGTCTCAAGAAATAATTAACTTACAGTCACTAAAGATTTAAGAATGTTTACCTAAAAAAACAATTTTTGAATTTAAAACTAAAATTCGAAATAAAGATGTTGTCATTATGTTAATAGGAAATTCTAGAGATTAGAGGAAAACTAGAATTATTGATAAATTCGAATTAAAAACATTGAAATTCCAAAATCAGCAAAAATTATATTTAGAATTGGTTATTTTACAATACTGTTATCTTTTATATTTTTCAAGGGATCTGTGGAATCGTTCTGCAATTGGCTGGAAAGTATAAATAGCAAGAAATCATTTACACAAGTAAAAATATCCAGGAGCTAACTTGCGTGGTCTCCCTTAAAATTTCTCGCATACGCTTTGGTAAATGTACATATATATTATTAACAGCTTGCAATTGGCGAAAAACTGTTAATGTGATCTTTGACAATTAATAGTTGGGATGCATTTAATTATAAGCATCGAAACATCGAATATGCATTTTGAATGCTTTTTTTTCCGACGGATCAAAATTTGACACAGAGCTATAACTGTAATTACAAAATCACTTGAGAAATTTCATATATATGTAAATAATGGCATTTTTGAGTTATTGCATTTACATGCTTGTGAAAGTACAGGCCGACAGACGGACAACTCCTTGATATATTTGATTTAAAATTTGACAGGTAACTAAACCTCAGGTGTTAAATCTGTGCACAAAATTTAATTATTGGGCTCACTTCCGCTCGGGAAGCCGAAAAAAGAAATTTTCATTGGATGGATTTTGTTTAATCTACAAATAAACTTTAAAGTCTTTATACCATATTTCATTCGTTTAATTCAAAGCGTTTTTGAATTATAGCTTTCACAGTAGATATAATGTCAAAAAAATTTTTTTTCAGACTCAGGTAGGTGGAAATGTGGAAATTCATCAAAATCTCGAGTTCGAATTTTTTTTTTGACGATTACAACACTTTTTCTTTATATATTTCGTATACGAGAAAAGAGTAAAAAAGAAGTAAACGTTTCGAAAATGCTCTTGATAAATATATATTGAATACTTGATTCTTATTCATTGCTTTTACCTCAATTATCCAACGCAGATTTATTGCTGATATTATTCCGATTTTGTACTGGAAAAGTTCAAATATTGTGTAAAATATCCTTTTAATTTGGGTATCTTTCATCACATCTAAATCATCAAAGATGCAATAAATGTTCCTACTATGCTTAAAATATTTACATTGATAACTATTATTGCATTTATATTGACTACAAGGATTTATTCCTCACAAAAACACAGTTACTACCTATAGGCGAAACATGTTTGCATCTTTTATTCCGTAAGTCCACGTTTTGTCTTTAAAGTTCATAAACATTATCGATATTATTTTCACTATCGTTTATAAATGTTGCCACAGTAACACATCGTTTCTGATCCCGATGACATTTTTTCTCCCCCCGCCCCCTGCCGAATTGCTTGGCATAGTACAAATTTCATAAACTGTAGAAATAAGTACTTCAATACACGAGAAAACATTTCTTTTCTGTTGAAAAAGAAGTTGGTTTTTATGTCTTCATATATGAAATAGGAAACTAAACCCCTCAATAAAAGATAAGTCATATCAATGACTCTCCGACCAGCCTCGAAGGCACATGGATAAAAACCTGAATGGCAGCAATATTGCGGGAACTATGATTGAGTCCTAAGGGCCATCACCGGGCACGGTACAACCCTTCCCTAAGGAAGTAAGTCCCGTCAGCGATGAGAGGAGTCAGACCCCCACCTTTTCGTGTACCCTCCGGGGTGGCGAGAAACAACCACCATGCCAGAAACATCTCATCCTCATTTCGAGGTGCCCCCCCCTCCCCGAGGTTTCAATAAAAGATAAGACAAATTTTGTTATTTCCATATTTGAATACGTTATGAGCGTAATACACGAGGATATTATGTTTGAAGAATTAATTTATTTAAATGTATTGTGAACATAGGAAATCTTAGAGGGAAAAAAGGCTTTAAAGATGAAAAAAATATTAAACAATGGAAAGTACAATCGGTATAATACTGTATTTCATCCTGTTAAATAATGTTAATGAAACATGACAGAAATTAATATATCTTTACCGAAACCTCTTTTTGGATAGCATTTTCAAAAATTGTGGCAAAAACTGTAATGAAATACATTCTTTGGTTGGGACAGACCCAATGAACGTATTTAACCATAGACTGTTAAAGAAATAAATTCGCTTCCTTGTATAAACTACCTCTACAATAGAATTTTGTTCTTATACACTGAAAGGCAATTAGATTATTTCAAACAATGTCTTATAATAGCATCTCGTCTGTACGAAAAATCACTTGCACAAATTCTTCGCAGGTTGAAACAAAACTACCGCATACGTCATCGGAATTCATCATGAGTTGCTTTGGCAGAAACAGATAATTAGGGATCAACACTAATTACCAGAGAACTTTATGAACTTTCCATTTTTATAATTAGAGGAAGATCAGCCTGAGGAAGTGGCACTTATATTTAAAGTTTTCCCCCTTATTTATAGAAAGGAGAGAATGGAAGGCGTCCAGGAATACAGTAGGCGCATTGTTTCTTCTTTGAGGAACAAAGGTTAAATCGCTTCGAATCTTCGTGGACGATTGATTGCAATCGGAATTGTCTGACCTCAAGTGAAAACAAGCGTAAAAGCGAATCACCCTTGTGTGAAAAACATTGTTCAGAGCGAAGCGTCACAGCGGTTGCGCCATCGTATTGTGAGACAGCGTTGCTTATCGGTCTTATCAAACGGAAAATTTAGTGAAGGAGTAAACGAATGTACACTTCATTTTTGTCCAAAAAGAAGTTTATCGCTAAGTCTTGATGCGTAAAATTAGAAATGAGTTTCTCTGTAAGGCATAAAGGGATTTTATTTTTCGCACATTTCAAAAATATGAGGAATCGGACATCAAAATGTCTGTATGGTTATATATGGTTTTCATTTATACGATGCTTTTGGCATTCTAATGTTTCATTTCATTCATTTGCATAGTTATTAGATTCATGAATGCATCATTCTTTACTTTATTTACTTTCCCGTTTTCTTACATTCTTTACTTCATTTACTCACCATTTACTTTTTCGCTTAAGAATTCAAACAGAAAATATTGAAATAGTAAAAAAAAAATTTGAAATCAAAATTTTGACAAATCTTTACGTTTCAGATGGTTCTGAGTTCGAAAATTACGTGGTTTTTTTTCTTCAATCACGATGACTCAAACTTGACAGGTGAAATTTAACATGCAGTCTTTACATCATTTTCTTATATATTTCTATCAAATATTGAACGAAATCACTGGAAATCTGCCAATCTGTCCTATAGGAGGAGAAAACTATAATTACAAAATGTAAGGAGTTAAACAGATGGAATTTGTTACACAAAATTAAAATCTAAAATATAGATCTGTATCCAATCTAGAACAAAATCTGTCTAAAAATTCACCGTCTATCATTATGTATTTTCAATTGGATATAAATTCAGAAGCTCAAAAATACAATGATTTAAATAAATGAAATTTGGTATGTGATCTTATAATTAAAATTTTAATTTTGTGTCAGATTTTATATTCAATCGATCAAGTAAAAGGCGCCACAAATGCATATTCTGTGTTCTACACTGTAATACGAAGCATAAGGTACTTATTTATGATGTAAGTCATTCTGTTAATAAAAATCTGACCTTACAGATGATAACATTTTTATTAGAGAATATGAGATAAAGATTTAAGGAACCCCCCCTGCTTTATTATTGAATTTTTACTTTATTTTTGCATTTATTAACTTAATATTTATATAGTAGCAAATTATCTATGAATTTTGCCATGGATGATAAAATATGCATAATAATAAAATCGTTCAAAAAGTTTTATGGTTTGATTGTTGGACTAAATGCTACTAAATTCGCCATATCGCTGATTTTTGGGTAGCAGGTGCACATTAGAAATAGTCTTAAATACTTTTTAATAAGAATTTTAATTAAAAATTAATTCAAAATGTTTACATATTTTCGTAATAATTCAGATAAGAACTATCGCACAAAACTCCTTTTTCACATCATTTTAAAATTCGATAAATAAACTTTTCAATGATAAGAATTTTATTTCTGTAAATCTTTTCATTCATTTTATTAATTTAAGAAAATATTTTAAGCCTATTTTACAGCAATGCTTTTTATTCTTTTAGTTATTATATTTATAGTTATACGTGTCTCGACGATAATTAAATATATATTTTTATCTTTTATAATTAGAAGTAAACTTGGGGAAAAATAAACAAAAGATTGATGAATCGAACTTAAAATATTATCATATCTTTCGGATTAGAGCCTCACATTTCCTTCTCTTTTTTATTATCAAGCATATAATATAAATATAGACATAGTAGAACTATACAATTTATTCTAACTTTATGCTAATTTTTATCAGGATCTATTTAAACTAATTTTAAAGGGTTAGCAAAACGTATATATCTCGTTAGTAGTCAAAGAGCTAAACTAACAAATACTCACTTTGAGGCATAATTTAAATAAAGCAGTTCAAAGTAGCAATAGACCTGAAAAGTGAGCTATCCAACACATATTCATAGTCTAAACATATCCATATTTATTTTTATTAAAAAAAAAGCATGGTCCGTCTTAAACTAGTGGCATTTGAATTCTAAATTTTATCTTGCACAATTAAAATTCAACATGATATGAAAATATTTGCAATTGACTATTTTGTCCTATTTTATAAACATGCAAAAGATTTTTTAAACAAATTCAGAGATTGTCCACTTCTACTCATCAATGCGTACGAGAAAAAGATTATTTATAACAATATACTGTTACAAACCTGCAATTCGGCTTCGCAGCATAGTTTGTCCATCATCGGAAACACTATTTTAAAGTCATCGGTATTGGACGGAATCTGGATGTCGCGTCGGAGGTCCCAGAGCTTGGCGACGAATTTGGCAACTTTGGCGCCAAAATAGATTATATCCGAAACATCGAGAATTTTCCCGATCCGTCCAGTAGGAACCGAGATACGCCTCGAATGTTCCTGATTGGTTTAGAGGCTTCTAGCCCCGCTTCCTGAGACCTATAAAAGGGTCTGCAGCTGCCAGACAGAGTAATCCGAGTCAGTGGAGAGACGAAGTTAGAGTAATCAGTAGTCGCAGTCGGAATCGACAGAGCGGAGTAGTCGGAAGCGACGGAGTAGAGTAGTCGGAATCGACGGTGAAGAACTGGCCTTCCAGGGATTAGCAGAGAAGCGACGGACTCAAGCTAGTGCTGAACTAAACTGTGCGCTACTGTCTGCAGTAGATTCTTGTTGCTGTGTATGCTGCACGTCTCGGCTGAAGATAATCGTCTTCTATGCTGTACAGTCGCTCCAAGCCAAACTCGGACATCAAAGAAAATCTACTAATTAAGTAAAAGAAATTTAAATAAAAATGATTAGCAAAATAATTAAATGCATTTTTAATAATATATTTGTTGCAGTATTAAAAACGGATAACAAAACATACAAATTCTTACATTGTAACCAGAAATTATGGTAAAAAACAAAACAAAACAAAAATTAACTCACAAGCCAAACTCGGACGGCTAAGAAGATTTTTAAAACTAGTTAATATTTCAAATGAATTAATATTTTGTATATAATCCTTTGTTTTTTATAAGCATTTTAAGGCGTTTAGGTATAGATTGCACCAATTTTTCACAAAAATTAGGCTTAATATTGTCCCATTCTTGCAATAATACTCTTTTCAACTCAGTTTTACTTGAAACAGCGTGTTCCCTTTTTGTTTTTTGACTTTTTTGTTAAGATGATTCCACAAATTCTCGATGGGATTTATGACTGGGCTTTGGAGTGGTGTTTCCATGATGTGAGGACAATTATATAGGAGCAAGGAACGCACTCTATAAGCTTTATGTTTGGGATCATTATCCTGATAAAATCTCCAATTATTGCCAAACGAAAGTTTTTGCACATATAGTGGCAAATTTGTTTTTAAAATGTCAAGGTATACATTCTGATCCATTCTCCCTTCAATGAAATGCAAAGTTCCTAGGCCAGCAGCTGAAAATGATCCCCAGGCCATTACTGATCCGCCACCATGCTTCACAGTTGGTTTCAAGTTTTTTCTACGCAATTCCTCATTCGATTTTCTCCAAACATATGGCTTGCCATCTAATCCAAATATATTGAATTTGCTCTCGTCAGTGAATAATACTTGTTTCCAGTAAGAAAAATCCTTGTTTCCATGCTCCTTTGCGAATTCACGTCTTACTTTTTGATTTCGCTTACTTATGAAAGGCTTTTGTCTGACTTTTCTTCCATTGAAATTTTTCTTATGGAGCACATTTCTAATTGTTGATGGACTAGCTTTTTTCCCTAATTCATTTTCAGCAATAATAGCTAGCTTTGGAGCGCTAAGGAAGGGATTTACTTTTACTTTTCTCACGAAATATCGCTCATCTGCTGCGGTGAAAATCTTGTTATGGGCTTTTTTAGGCTTATTTTCCACCTGATTATTGGTTTTGTAGCGTTTTATGATGTCATGAACCGTGAAATAACTTCTTTCGACACTCTCCGATATTTCTCGCACAGACTTTCCATCTTCAGTATGCTTAATAATCAATTTCCTTAACTCTATGCTCGTTTGGCCCCTTTGCCTTGACATTTTCAATAAATTAAGTTTTTTTCTGCAATAAATGAAAAAACGTCAAATCGAGAATTCCGCTGAATAACTGCAATATTTTTCATGAAGTTGTCTACAATTTTCACTCAGAATTGCAATTATTTGGCGCTTTATTGTCAGATGTCCGAGTTTGGCTTGCGCTCTCTTTCTTCCGCAATTTTATTTTTATCTCTAAATTTGTCATTATAATTTATGAATTAGCGTTATTTGGTTTGTTTTTAATAGAGCAATAAATTCCCTATTAGAAAACCATCTTTACTTTTATTTAATTCCTTTTAGTCAAAGTATTTCTGCAAAACAAGATTTTTTTCTATGGTGTCCGAGTTTGGCTTGGAGCGACTGTATATAGTTGTCGTTTTTGTGCTGTCCTGTGTGTCTTCGTGTAAATAAACGTCGTTGTTTCTTTTTCTACCGCCGCCTGTTGATTGAGCGTTCTCCACACCATATAACTTCCACTATCCAAACGAACCCCGGTAATTTCGGAACAATACGTTAAATGTCATAGTTTCAAAAAGTGGCTATTCTATCAATGAAATCATTGTTTTTTTTTGTTTTTTGTTTTGCACTAGACAACTTTTCTCACTCATCTCTTTCCCGCCCTTTTTTTCTTTCTTTCTCCCCCCCTCCGGTTTTTTTTCATGTATCTTGTCTCTAGCCATTAACTCCACCCTATTTGCACAGATATGCTATTTTAAGATTCTCAAAACAATTTAAATTTTCCATAATACATCAAAATATTGACAAACACATTAACTACCCATCTGTAGTGCCTATCAGTCTGCATAACCTATCATTATTTACCATCTGTTCTATGAAATGCTATCACTGGCTCGGTAATATTTAGATCACAAAATTCCTCATTTTGAACATTTCTCTCTCTCTCTCTCTTTTCTTTCAAAAGTATAGGGTTGCATTCATATCTTTGAATAATTTATTTCTGTAGCTTGTTTTCTTACTTTTTCATTCTACCTGTACATGTATGCTTTTATTTTCATTGTCATCGTTGCTGCTAGCTATAAAATGTTGCTCTGTTAATGTTATAAGGATATTTTAGCGTTTTGATATTACAATAAATTTATTTCTTTTTATTAGGTAGATATTAAAAAGGAATACTATTTATTGCAACAGTTTTTGTGATATGTTTGTGCGTTTTACAGTCGATATGATTAATCAATTCTCTCTACTAATAATACCAATGATTGTAACTGTGTATGTGCTTTCTAAAATAAAATAGTACAAAAATGATTTTGACATCATATTAAAGTTAAAAAAATATCTTTTCAAGTATACTAATTTTATATTCGTCCAAATTGTTTTTCGAATCTCGGCAATTTAAAAAAATACCCTTTTTTACTTAATTTTTAACAGTAGATTACTTTGTTGCCCAGCAACTTTGACTTTTTTCAATGTTTCAAATATTTAATAGCTTGATTTGCTCGCGTTGAAGAAGGACTCCATTTAATATTTGTGTAGTAATATGTGATACAGAAAAATAAATTCATAATATCGTGAAATTTAGAAGATTGATGAGCCATATATTTACATTTTTATTCATTCTGTAATGGGAACACAAATCTCCATTGGAAAAATTCATTTACATTATGAGCAAAGCTTAAGTCAGATAATTAAAATACCAAAAACAACACAACTTTTTTTACCTGACAATTTAGCGGAATCATGGACATAAATATGTATCTAAATGATTTAACTGGAACAAAACTTAACCACTATGCCCGTCGAACCAGTTCACTCGTCGGGTTATTAATAATAACCGATTAAATAATCAATTAATATAAATAATTACCCGTTATTGTAATAATAAGCCTTAGTTATTATTTCAACCATACCACCTCTAATGTATTCATCATGACAGAGAGATTGATTTTGGATTTAAACCGGCGAAAAATATATTATAAGTAGAGTAAATATCTTTTTTAGCAGGGAATAATCGCCAAAAAAAATCGCCAAGGATTACAGGATGGATTCAATAAAAATGTTAATATTTCGTAACTATTGTACGCAAATTCTATGTAAGAATATGCGAGAAAGTTTTAGGGAGACCAAACTTCCGCTAGTTTATTACTTCAAATAATCCCTTTACAAATATTGCCAACGTAATAATCGAAGTAAGAAAAAAAGTCAATTGTTTTGAATCTATTTGGTAAGAAAAATAAACAAGATAAAATATACAAGATAAAAACAAATAAACAAGACAAAATATACAAGATAAAAAAATAAACAAGAAATAATAATAATGAGAAAACGCCTTCTAATTTCGAATTCATTATTAGTGAATAGAGTGATAGCTAACTACAAAGATGCTATCGTTTAGCTTTATAGAAAGCATCAAAAATGATGGAGGGTAATTGAGATGCTAGATGTTAGAAGAGCTGCACCTACTTAACACTTATTATACTATAAAAATAACATAATTTGTCTTTCTATGACAGTTTATCTTTATTTTAAATGTGATTTTTTTCTCAAACTTATTAAATGAAATAGTTTTTAGGATATTCTTTTTTTGTCGTGATAAGGAATGAATTATTTCGGGTTAATGAAAATGCACTTAGATATTAGAACATATTCAAAATCACATCTATGATTGTGATATCACGTGAAAGATGCCGTTCCAATTTTTTTAGGAAATTAATTTTAAAATGCTGAAATGTATAAGATGGTATAAAATATGTAAATTGAGACAAGATGAAAAAAAAAATCCAAAATGACAGATCGTTCCAATAAGATGTACAAAATTCTACCCACAGTTACTTTCTGAGTAGCAGATGCTAAGCAAGAATTAAAAATTAAACGAACTTTTGCGTTTTCTCTGACTAATTTAAAAACCTATTATAGCAGGAATATAAATTGCTTCATTATTTTAAAGTTAAAATAAATAAATAAGCTCTTAAATAATAGCAATCCATACAATTTGTTTCTTTAATTTTAACAAATTTTTAAACTTGCTTTCAACATATTTTAAAACAATACTTGTTCATTATTTTATTTATTGTGCTTATTCTCATGCAAGTCGCGATGATGTTTGTCAAAATGATTACGATGGTAGTGGTCTCCTCAAAACTTTCTCGCATGCTCTCTAATAAAGATATGTACTATCCTGGAGAATTACTTTCATGGCTTTGGCGTAACTGGCTTGAATTTAGCATTTTTACTGAATCTATCGAGTGATCCTTTTAAATATGTTTTTCCTAGCCGAATGAGACAAAATTTAAACACAGAACTATACTTGTAGGCACAAAATCACGTACCAGATTCTATATATTTAAGTCATTGCGTTTTTGAGTTATCCTGTTTACGAGTTTCTGAAAATACAGATCCACAGACGATCTACCCCTTGTTAGATTTAGCTCAAATTTCTAAAGTTGTCTAAAAATAGATTTTAATTCTGCGTACCGAATTTTATCTGTCCAGATCTCTTCGTTTTGTAACTATCGTGTTAACTTAAATTCGAACAGCCGGACAGACATACTTTCTCTGAAGTGAATTTGCTCAAAATTTGACAGAAATCCTCAAAGTCGGTATAAAGACCGTATACCAAATTTCATTCGTCGATCTCCAAGCGTTTTTGAGTTATCTTTATCACAAATAGACAGAGATGTTGCAAACGTGTTTTTTGAGAGGTCTAAAACATGAACAAACTCAGAGGTCTAAAACATGAAGATTCGTCAAGATCTCGTTTTCGAATTTTTTGATAATTACTACACTTTCTCTACTTTACGTATACGAGAAAGTAATAAAGACAGATGAAACAAGCTTAAAACATTATCACGCCACATCGAATTGGTCTAGATGTTCTTACCTCTGAAAATCTTTATAAGAAATAATCGTTCTATTCCATGAAATGTAATTCGAATTCGTTTTTTCACATCCGATGATACTCTACATTTAGTTTTAAAAAATGTAAATAATTTGTAAAGTTTTTAATTTAACTTTATTAAATAGTTTTTATTTAACTATCACTTTTCATTATTTTAGTTACTGCATTTATTCTGACGCACGTTTCATTGATGTTTCTAAAAATAAATACAGATGAATCTAGCTTAAAACATTATCATGCTAAGACGATACAGCATTATATTAAAACGTATTAACAAACATAAAATGAAAACTTTATTTGATATTTAATCTTTACGAGGGTACATTCCCGAATAAATTTTATTTTTTAATTTTAACATTCTAATGAAAATGTACAATTGCAGGTTTATGACAATCCACTTATGTTTTATAATATTATTTTCAACAATTTCTTTTTCACTATTTTACAGTTTACAGATTTCAACAGATCTTCGTGTATACGAATCAAAACATATTGTAAAATATCACTATGAAGGTAAATAGCATTCATTTTTAGCAAACGATTTTTTCTGTTGTTGTTTCGAATATTTTAGTTACTGCATTTACTCTGACGCACGTTTCATTGAGTTCATTAAATTTTTTTAAATATCAATAAACATAATTTAACACTAAAAATAAAGATTATATTTTTGTTGCCGAATAACTTAATCATGATGCATTCTTAAGCAAAAGAAAAAAAAACACTGGATATTTAAGCATAATTTTTGGATTGCCTCAAATTATTTAATCATTTAAGGCTTTTGATTACTTGGTTTATAAAACGTTTTTAACTAACGTGAAAAAAAACCGACTATTTGGGATTTTTCTGTAATTTTTAAAATCTTCTCACGAATGAAGAAGTGAAGGTGATTTATTTTATTTCTATATTCCATAAAATTTCCATTTTGAAACATTAAAAAAAGAATATATCCCTAAAAGATTTCAAATTATGTCGCAGCATCCGCCATTTCTAATAAATTTTGAGCTTTAATCTATTTTTATTTGACAGAATATTGGTTTAGAAACTAAACTGAAGATAAACGTCTTCTTCATCTTAGCTCGAGGGTAAAGGTCCTGAACATTCGAGGTTTATAAAAATAGAAACGCGAAATTAAGGCAAAGCAAGTGTCCTTCCTTTAATACTTCAGGTCATTGCTATTTGTGCAAATGACAAATTCTGCAACTATGGCGAAATTAGTGTTTTTCCAGCATAGGGAGGCACCTGTTGGGTGCGACACCTTGACCTGTTTTTGAAGTATTCTATGAGTTCTGGAAATCCAGTGCCTCTTATTATGGCTTAATTATCATCACCGATACCTCCTTTTTAAAGGAGGGAAAGTTTTTCGAAGAAAGGAAAATGTTTCATCTTTAGACGGATAAAGGGAGGCCCTTTCAAACTGTCCACCACCAAAGAACGAAAGATTCTGAAGATATTTTATTAGCCGCATGAAGAAAAGGAAATGTTTGTGAAGTTTTTTTAATAAAATCGTTCGTTTCAGAATGTTTTTACCGATTTCTTATTAAACAACAACTAATATTTAAAAAGTTCACTCTAAAATGTAAACATAGGACTAATAACTAAGCTCTAAATTTATGGACATAGGCATATTAGGCATATACATATTAGGGAACCAGCGGGATTGGTCTCCCCGAAACTTTCCCGCATATTCTCTAATAAAGGTATTATCCCAGAGAACGTCTTGCATGACACTGGTGCAAGATTTATGAAATATTAATCTTTGGCGTGAATTTAGTATTTTTATTGGATCTATCGTATCATCCTTGGCGTGTTTTCTGGCGATTTATCCCTAGCATGCGGTTAATAGAATCCAAAAATTAGATTTGTGTTTTAGACAAATTTTTCAATACCGATTGAAACAAGTATGTTACACAGAGTTATAGTTAAAGCTACAGAATCACATACCAAATTTTATATATTTAAGTCATTGCGTTTTTGAATTATCGCGTTTACATGTTTTTGAAAGTACGGACCGACAGACGGTCACTTTTTGCTGGATGTAGCTCAAAATTTGACAGATATCTGCATTATGAATATTTAATCTGTATACCGAATTTATAAATCTCTTCTCTATCTCTTCTCTCTTCGATTTGTGTTATCGTGTTATCGTATCTTTTGTTCAAAATTCGATAGAAATCTACAATTTTTTTTATAAAGATCGTATACTAAATTTCATCCATATAGTTTAAAGCGTCTATGAATTATCTTCGTCACATGTACATGGACATATAGGTAGTAGACATAATACAAGAAATGTATTTTTCGAACTAAAGGAGGCTGGCCTAAAACGTGGAGATTCGTCAAAACCTCGAGTTCGAAGTTTTCGAGGATTACAATACTTTCTGTATACTCCGTACATATTCGAAAAAATAAAAGTATATTTTAATAGAAATGATAATTTTTTTCGAGGAAAATTGTTATTAATCTATAAAAGTTTTCTTTCTAATATTTCACACCTATTCGCTAGTTTAATATCTCTAACTAAGCAGAAAATATTAGTAATATTAATGATTATTTCCGAAGTTGGCCAGGATTGAATAAACATAGTTCTGCATTTATAGGTAAATAACTTCTCGGTAATAATTTATCGGTAAATAATAACTGTATTTAAATGTAAATAATTGCTTGCAATCGGGAAATTCTATCGAACAAAAATCAAATAGAAATTCTATTCAAGTACCTATAGATTCCATAGGGAAATTTTTGAAAATTTCACAACTTTTCTTTTTATTTTTGTCTTCAGATCAGAATCTCATTAAATTTCAATTAACTCCAATGACAATTGATTATTTACGAAGATACTAAATTACAAGAGAGAGAGAAGATTTGTCTTCCACAGATTTAAAATCTACAAAACCTTTTTCAATTTTTAAAAAATTCTCAGCATTTATTTTTGAATCAAAGAAGTTTTCGGTTTTTATTCCTTAACCCTTTAAAGGGCCATTTTTTCTAGTCATATTAAGTTAAAATATTTTTAGGCTTGAAATTAGAATAAGAAAAGGGATTCATTTAGCTTATTAGATAAATTTAATTTGATTCATTAGTTAATTTGGTTAATTAATAATTAAGTAACAAATCAAGATACATTATTTTGTCTGAGATAAAAAAACTGAAGCATCTAAGTTTCTGTCTTTCTAAAAACAATTGTCAGAACTTATGCCAAACTACATAATTTCATACAAAGATTGATAAATTTGGTGGGAAACATACTTCCCACGGCCCTAGAAAGGGTTAAGCTGCGGGAAAATTGCAAAAGTAACGATAATTCGAAAAATTATAATTTGGAAGCTCTAAGTATTCAGTTCTTTGTAAAGTGTATAATAAGGTGCAAAATCAGTTACCAATAAACTATTAGTTTCAGAATATTTTTTGGCCGTCTTACTATCTATAAATTATCTGATACGTGATTCGGCGATAGTTCAAGGAAAAAAATGAAAAGGAAAGAAACTGATGTTATATAGTAAAAAAATACTATATAAAATGGAGAAGAATACTATTATTACATAACATGGAGAAGCATACAGATAATCTTTCTGCAAATAACATCGTGTTTCATATTTGAATGCAATGGTTGATCCAATCAAGTCTCATCTTGATACAATATTTTGGATTGAAAGTTAAAAATAGTTTTAAAAAAATTTACCATGTGTTTGAAATTAAAAAACATTCTATATCCGTTTGTATTAAAAATATTTTTATTTCTCATATACGGAGTGTAGAGAAAGTATAATAATCGTCAAAAAATTCAAACTTGAAGAGTTTTATGAATCTGTACATTTTAGACCTCGCTGAGTTCGAAAAATGCAAGACCTCGCTGAGTTCGAAAAATGCAATTTTGGGAAATATCTGTCTGTCTATGACAAAGATAACTCAAAAACGCTTTGATCTAGATGGATGAAATTTGGTACAGACTTTATAACAAATGTGTAGATTTCAATCAAAATTTGAGAAAAATCCGCTCAGAGGAAGTCCATCAGTCCGTCTGTTCGAATATCATTTAACACTATAATTACAAAACGAAGAGAGCTAAATTTGATGCACCTAATTAACATCTATAATCTAGGCAACTATTAATTTTTGAGTCAAATCCAGCAAATGATTGACGGTCTGTCGGTCTGTACTTTCAGAAACATATAAACGTTATAATTTAAAGACGCAATGACTTAAATATATCAAATTTGGTATGTGATTTTGTGACTACAAATGTAGTTTTAGGTCTGAAACACAAATTCGATTTTCAGATACTATGAACTGCATGTCAGGGACCAATCGCCAAAAATCTCTCCAAGGATTTCACGATAGATTCAGTAAATACCTAAACTCACATTAAAAGTTAATATTTCGTAACTATTGTACGCCAATGCCATGCAAGGTGCTTTCTGTGATCACGCTTTTATTAAAGAATATGCATGAAAGTTTTGATAAGACCACTCCTGCTGCTTTAATATTGGATAAAAGCGAGCAGGAATATTTCATATATATTAAATTGATAATCATTTTTACTTCTATCCCTTATTATTTTTATAGTTGCTGGTGTGGCATGGTGTTAAATTAACTGTAAGTTGCTTGCTTTCTATCATCGATGAGTTATAAGTGACAGTCTTAGTGAAATAAAAACATTTATTTTATTTTTTTCATAGAAAGGGAAGAACATTTGTAAAACAAAATAGGCTTAATTAAATAGTATTTGTATATTATACAATATTTTTTTTCATTCAAGCAAAGAATATCTCTAAAGTAACTTGAGGTGAATTAAATAGAGTTTTATATACCATGTAATAAAAATATTTATCTTTATTCATAGAAGAAAGAATATTTATAATAAAACGAGGTGAATTAAATAGTATTGTAGCACCTCTTTTTCCCCTTGAGCAGGAAGCACCCCCTTGTGGTGTTTTACAGAAGACAAGCAGTTGAACGGGAGACTTGCATCCTGAGGTCGATTTTTTTCCCTATGCGCAACCCTTACGCTAACGCGGAATGCTTTCGGCTGGAAACGGTGGAATTCCTCCACCATACTGTTTTCTTTAACCTAATTGTCTATGTGTGTGTGTAGTAGATAAGTGTTTGTGAATTTTATAGTATAGCTTTGTTTGTGAAGATTAAAAATATTGTAATTAAAACCGGGCAGTTTTTTAGAAAACCACAACACACCACTAAAGTATTTTATATATTATGAAATCAAAATATTTATTTTTACAAAAGTGACTACCAAAAGTGTTATTACTTTTCCGAATTTTAATGAAATACTGCTTGTTTTATCCATTTCGAAGCATAACATTAACAGAATGAAACATTGGTTTCAGAAAGATATATTTTTTAAATAATGTCTATAATTGTTCTTAAAAAACTTAATAAAATATTTTAAAAATGCATGAAAAATATTATTTTTTTTTGAAAAATCAATAATTGAAAGGAAACAAAAAAAAGTTATATCACAAATATCTTCTCACGCTTTAAAGAAATCTGTGTATATTAATAAATATCGTGATATCTCGTAAGAGGATATCATGTAGCATGTACAATACATTTGGGCATCGAATGCACTATTTTCTTCTTCTTCTTATTATTATTATTATTTCTACATCAATTTCCCTTTATTCTTCCACTATTACTGTTTTTTAGGTCGCTTTTCGTATTGACGTAGTTTTTTCGTCTTCTAATATCCAATTATCTCCAAATATTCTTTATCCGGTTGACACCGGAGATGAAAGTAGTGCTTCCAGATTTTGTGGACAATTATAGATATACCAGAGGCGAATGTTGGAAGCAATGTGCTTAGGATCATTACTCGGATAAGAAATGTTATTTCCAATATCCAAACTTTTGACTGACAATTTAAATTAAATTACTTAAAATAAAGAACATGATTTATTATTCTAGCAATAAATACCACATTATTTAATTCTGACGTTGACATGCATTCCGATATAAGATTACTTCCCCTGTCCTGTTCCAACGAAGTTCTTTTTATTAAATTCTGCGTTTGTTTCCTTTTTTTCTCCATCAATATACACCCATCCAAATAAAAAGTGTTACATTTCTTTTTATCTGTAAATAGAACATGATTCGTATGCATTTAACGCTTTTTTACTTTCTGTATACGTAATGTAGAGAAAGTATAGTAATCGTCAAAAAATTAGAACTCGAGATTTTGGAGTATCTCCACGTTTTAGACTTCCCTGAGTTCAAAAAAACATATTTTTGGAAAATGTCCGTCTGTCTGTGACAAAGATAATTCGAAAATAATTTTAGCTAGATGCGTTTTATATCTGTATTCTTGCATTTCTATTTTTACTAAAAATGAAATAAAATTAAATGGATTTTTTTCCCGATATAAGAAACAGTCACATAGAGATTATATGAAAAATAACTGAATATTTAGATTACAGTTTTAAGCTAAGGCATTTTTCCCATACATTTTGAAAGTTTCCGAGCACCTTCTGAAGCTACTGCATAATAGAAAGAATCGTGATAAAATATAATGGGTCTATTTATATGGTATTTTATATATTATGCAATAAACGAAAGCAAAAAGATAAATTTGGATAAGAGAATGGATAAGAAATAATGGATAAGAGAAATTTGTTATTTTATACAGTATTGAAATATTAATAATTATTAAATGCTCATGAAAACAAATTCATATTATAAGATTTTAGCTAAAAATTGAGAATTATAGCTAACTATTTATGCTAGCTTGAAATCTTTAAGAGTGAAGATTATGAGGATTCCATTTTGTACATCTTGAATTCTACCAATTTTAATATTTAATTACCAAAATATGTTAAATCTTCAATTTTAAAATTTATTTATAGTATCTATGGATGCTGAGATATTGCCTATAAGAACCATAATTTGTATATAAACCTAAGAAATTTTTAAGTTCTTTTTTAATTAGTCACCTTTAGAGAACCAGCTGGTTCGACTGGAATGTTGAATGTATTTAATTCTAACCAATTCGTTTAGATATATTTCTATGTCCAAGATTCTGCCAAATTGTCAAACATTAAAACTGTGTTGTTTTAATTGTCCAATATATTCCTTCTTCATTGTGTGCCTGAGCCTTTGTAATGGAGACCATATCATGATATCGCTGGGCTATAAAAACATAAATGTCCTGTTAATCTATTAAATTTGATGGTATTTCATTATTTTATCGTCTAATAAGCTGCATAGAAATTGAACAGAATTCATTTTCTTTTTTAGATTTCAGCAATGAAAGGAAATTATGCGATTAAATAATTGATAAAAGTAATGTAAACGGTTTGAATTTCAGAGCAATAAGATAATCTATTGCTGAAAATTAGACAAAAGATTCTTTTAAAAAAATTGCCAACATCCAGAAAAACTTTGCACGATTATAAAATAGACATCCTTTTAAGTTTTTTTTTAAATTTTGAAATGGTCTAAAATTTATTCCTATGAAATAATATTTTCGTAAATTATCGCTGAGGATTACAAGTGCCAACACACACACACACACACACACACGCGCGCGCGCACACGCACACGCGCGCACACACACACACACACACATACACACACACACACACACACACACACACACATATTTATTAGTAGTAGAGATGAAAATATGTACAGTTTTCAAGTCCATAATTTTAACTTTTGATTTATTTATGTAGTTCTTCTCGCCACGGCAGAACATTCGGTGATTCAAGAGCAAAATTTTTTATTATTTATCACTTCTGGTTTCTTTAATCTAATCATTTTGTAATCATCATATAACACCAAATGATTTTTGGAAATGTCTTCTGACTTTAATTAATTGAAAGTAAATTAAAAATTTTTTTTTTACTATATAATTACAGCTTGTGATGTCTCTAGAGAAAAAACAATACGTTCATCAATAAGTTCGAAAATAGGATTTCATTATTAACGGCTTGTGAAAAGCTGAAGATTTTTTCTGGTAAATATTTTAAAATGAAAAACATGTCCCACATTCTTAACAAAAAGAAATCTGAATATTCACGAAAAGGCCAGCTGCATTCTCTTTCTTTCTTTCTTTTTTCATTATTATTTTCTCTTGAGCCGAAACTTACTGTCATGCCGACAGTACACAAACCCTTAAGTAGGTTAACCTTTTAACACACATACTAGAAAAATAATCATTTAGGTATACTTCGCTAAGGATTCTTCTTCGAACTTTTACCTTTTTGAAATGTTAGCAATTAAAGGAGAAAAAATAAATAAATAAAAAACCGAAAGGAAGCCAGCATTACCTCCTTCTCTAGGTCCAGTGATTTTTAAACATTCCTATCGTTCTTATTGAAGAAGAAAAATAAACAGCTGAAAGAAGAGAAATTTACTTTAAAATCAAAAATATTTGTTTAAAAATATAGATATTTAATACATAAATTCAAAATAACGAATTATAGAGGCATTTCACTTCATTTTAGATAAACAAAATTTCATAAACTGAGGAAGTGGGGAAAAGTAGATCAAGTTTATCTCTTCCAGTAACTAATCACTGGGACAGCATTCAGTATCTCGTTTCGGAATGTAGTAATCTGTTTTTGATTTCAAACAAAACGGAATTTTACTTTACAGTACTTTTCTTTCACTGAAATTATCAGAATTCCTGAACTTCTGAGACAGAACGTTTCTTTAGGGAAAGAAATAGGGTTGCGGCTGTTGTTTATAATTACAGCCAGTCACCCCGTTACCACAGAACTAAACCGTATAAACAGGAATTATTGTGACTGGCTGTTATGCTCATTAACTATCCAAATTTTTGCATCAGAAAACAACGGTAAACAAAAGTCAAAGAATCTTCAAACTGTCGGTAAAAAGCTGAAAATCTTTTCTATCATTTCTTTTAATATTTTTAAATTTCCAGGGTATTATTGTAATATTGTATTAAAATTATAATTATCCATAATGAGTCTGGATTTAATTTCATTGAGTTTGACACATTCTGTTATATAGTGCTGGACTGAGCCTATTTCAGCACATATGCATGCGTTGTCCTGCATCCTTCAGTATCTGTAGAAGTATTCAAGAAATCTTCAATGCCCCGATATAATTAGGAAGAGGGTTGTTGCCAATTTTTAAAAAAATATATATACGTACGTAAAAAAAATGAAATTCGAAATAATGACCTAATTATCTATTTAATAATTTGAAAAATAAGGAAGAAAGCTATAAATAATACATTTTAATATTGATTACAATATTTTTTTCTTTATTCTGTTACATAAGTTGCTCATATTAGAACAAACATATTCTTTTCATAATAATATTTGGGAAAAAGGAATTTCCTGGAGTTCATTTTGTGAAAAATTAAATGTAGCTTTTTTTTCTCATTATTTGTTGCCTTTGGGGACTAGCATGTTTTGACGTTAGTAGTGGCTAAGCTTCATTTAAATTGAATCTCTAATCCATAATGTAATATTCGAGGTTCTTTTAATATTCTGTTTTAAAATGACAAATTGCGATCAACATTTAAGACAAATTATTAATGTATTCCTGCTCTCGTCCTATTCATTTTGTTTCAAGAACGTCCATAATGAGTTAAGTTACATGACGTTAATGAATGTACAGTGCGCATGTCATGTAACAATTTATTGCACTTTTTTAACATCGAATTCACATTCTTATTCCTCATACAAAAGAGGCATTTAATACAGCATTGAAATGATGCGGTCTATTTTATATCCAAAATGTGTTAGATGAATTTAATAATATGAATTCAATATAAATTAAAGATGAGCAACTATTATTAGTCTGTAGTATAATAACTAATTATTTAGCCTGTAATATAATTCCTATAGGGATTTCTTATAGGGCTATCACCCTTTTTATCAAAATTTCGATACATTAATTCTAAAGTACAAGTTCTTATCTACTAAAATATATATTTGTGTCAAATTTAATAACTCTAATTTGAACGTTTTTCACGTTATTATTAGTACAGATAAACCATTTATTGATATGTAAAAAATTATCGAAACGTTCAATTTCACCCAGAATACTTTTTCAATCTTAAATAAAGGGTCGAAAGTGCGATACTGACCAATCCAAGAAATTCGACCCTTTTTATCCTTACTAACCTCTATCTCTACATCAAAACTGGTTAACATGACTAACTTAACGCTATTTATTTAATGGGCGTACAATTATTCATTGCTGGTGGCTAGTGTTGAATTGGTAGCTGGTGGTTAGACATCATCATTAATCTTAATTGTCGAAAATGACAAAATAATAAACGCTGATGTGTATGCCATTTAACCATTTGTATAATGGTCATATAGTTGATCTTGGGAGTCGGCTAATGTTAAATTAAATTAATGATACTTTTAGACATTGTCATTAATTTTTATAATCGCAAATGATAAATTAGCAATTGCTCATAACGTAATTTTCGACGAACACTCTTAAATGCAATGCTTAGCTTATAAGAGAATCCTGCCGACAAAATAATGAAATTTAAACTCTTCAATTTTAAAAATTACTCTACAAAAAAGAATGGTGCGTCACTACTGTCTTGCTTTTGTGACAGAAAAAAAATCTTGCACTTTTCTGGCGCAGATTTTTTTCGGCTGGCTAAACATACCTTCTAATAATAATGATAAATGTATGCGTATGCCTGAGTATCTATGTGAGCCTGTGTTGATGTTTACTCGTCTGATCGTTTAACCAAGAGCTGCCAAATTCGGCTTATATGTGTATATTTTGGATGCAGAGAAGTGTATTTCGGAACAATTTTTTCAGTGTTTAATTATAACACTAATTAATTAAAAACAAATGAACTCTTGCCGTTTTTCTGCCGCCATTTCCAAAATTGATGCTCAAAATTTATTCTGAGCTTTAATTTTTTGCTATTAATTTCAATGCTATTAATTTTTTGCCATGTAGTTTTTTTCTATGTTGAATCAAACAAGTAATATATATATAAAATTTAAATCACAGTTAAAATAAATATGTATATACATATGACAGAATTACAATATTAAGTGGCAAAATAGAGTTTGACGACAAACTTGGCGACCATTTAGCGACATGGCGACGGATTTGGTGACTTTTGAGACCAAATAGAAATTACTGGACAAATTTAATTAAGTAATTAATATTTGAAAAAATAATTGTATTAGGTTTCAGTTTAAAGTTTGCTTTTAATAAAATTTTCGAAATTACAATTAAGGTTTAGCTTCAGAATAAAACAATGGAGAAAAAGTTCTAAAATGCGCCCTTTTTTTTAAGCACCCTTTTACTTTTTCCTGTAATATAATTGGATATATAAAGATAGAGGCAGAAAATTAGGAAAGTGATTAGCACAATAAACAGAAAAGTTCTAAAATAAATTATATGTATATCAAAATTTGATGTTTAAATATATTTTGCTGCTGAAACTCACAAAATTAAATGGCACAAAGTATTTTATTGAAATTTTTAAGAACCATTAATTCCGGCGAACCAACTTATCACCAAAGGCGGTTAGAAATAAAGGAAAAATGTATATATGTTGGCGCTCTATGGCCATACAATTTGACCAAGAGCTATTAAATTTGATATAATATACTTTGGAGAGTAGGAATGTGCACCTAAGAGCCAGCTTCTTGGAAATTTTGTTAAAATTTCAGTGAATTAAATATTAAGTCAGATTTTGGAGCTTTTCCATGATAACTTCCACGAAAATATTCTTACAAAGAAATTATTTTTAAATCGTTTCAAAATTTAAAAAATATATATCTTTTTAATAAAACCATTTTTTTTTAATTTTGATAATTTTTGAGACTGCTTTTTGTAAAATTTGTCAACAATATATTTCATTGATGCAGTGTGCCTCAAATAATTTTCGTTCAGTTATTTAATCACCTGCTTTTCCAAATCATCTTTCCAAACTTGTTTTTAATAAAAATAATTTTACCGAAAAAATCACTAAAGGCCACACTGTAGATTCAGTGAAAATGCTAAGTTAATCATCATTGATAAAGCAAATGAAAAAAAAAGGTTCTGCTCAATATAAATTTAGTTTACAGGATGAATATGAAATTACAATACCACGAAAGTTGATGAATCGGACAACTATACTTCAATATCATGGTGAAGTCAAGAACCTTGACTAAATTAAGTAAGTAAAAGAATAATAAACAGAACAAGTACAAGGCTTTTAAAATAAAATGACTCTTTTGAGTATCACAATTTAATGTTTAAAATGATATTTTTTGAAAATGTTATGAACATTCAAACTAATCACAACTAATAGCCAATGTCGTTAACATCTCTACCAATAACTAAGATAAATGTGTGTATGTATATGTATTGATCTCGACCTGCTACATTTCTTGACCTACAATTACTAAATTTGGCAGACATATACCTTGAACAGTAAGAATGTGCACTTAGGCGCGATTTTTTTTTGAAATTTTAATCAAAAAATTAAATAAAAATTACGCTAAAATTTGGTGTTTTCCAGGAGTAAGTTCCGAAAATATTATTGCACAAGAATATATCTTACGCCGTTTCAAAATCTAAAACATTGTCTTTTTAATATTTATGGGCATTTTTTCCTAATTTTGGCATTTTTTTTTAAATCTGTATATTTTGACTCATTTTCAAAAATAGATTATAGTGTTTATCTGAAAACTTAAATCATTTCCATTGTTTCGTGAAATATTTAATTGATTGAATTTTCTTCCTTTGTTGAAAAGTAAATAGGAAGGATTATGTTTGATATCTGTGTAGTTTAGAAGACAAGTAATAAAGTGAAGTTACAGTGCCCTGAAATTTAAAAGATAGATGAATCGCACACTTACGTTTTTTAATAGCGCTTTGATGAGATGGATTGATTATCATCAAAAAGTATCATGTACACAATGAAGAAAACATGTGTAAGAGAATTAAAATAATATGTCTTTAAACTTTGAAAATTCGATAAAATCGTAGACATGAAGTTATATCTAAATTATTAAATATTACCGATATTCTCAGCTTAATAACTGGTCACCAAAGGCAACTATTTTATGATAAATTTTGGAATTTAGAATTAAGCAGTTTATTGGTAAGGGTTATTTGATAAGAAGTCTAATTTAATCTTCTGTAGTTATTCGTCCTTAACTTTTTATTAGCATTTTACATTTATTTATTTAAAATAAATGGTAGGGAAAACGTTAACTTTTTTATTGTAATTCTTCCTTTTATTCCTCTAGTTATGCGGGTTTTTTTTTTTCCATGATATTTTCCTCTAAATATACTGAAATATTCCCTAAAGATGCTAAAACCGCAAAATCCTGTTTATTCTTTTGAATATGCAGATTCTATCTGCATAAAATGCATATCGATTATAGTTCTTTTCGGAAAAGGCAAAGGTTGAGAATCACTGACCTAACGGACAAATGATGTTCGAATTCATTCTTCGATTAGCTCAAACACAAAATGCTAGATTTTTCGATCGCCTTCAGGGAACGTCGGAATGCGTCCCTCTCTTTAATAATCTCTCTCCAAATCATTACTTAGAAGCCAGTTATTCATGTTCAAGGTTGCGTCGGCTTTTTAATTTTCGGCAGTTTTAAGGTCAACTGTCATTACTTCGAATGGGTACGAATGTGAGAAGGAGGACGGAAAGACGGAATGGGAACGACCGGTGAGAATGGCAATTTCTTTTCTGCGCTCTTCAGATGCTGTATAGTGAGAATGACATGTTTTAATGGAAAAAAGTAATGACAATAGAAACAAGTCCAAGGCCGAATGTTGTTGTTTTAACTGTTGTTATTTTCATACGAGAAATGAGGTTTGAAATCATTTATACTCCCAGAGATTTCGAAGAATTCTCATCAAAATATGAAGTAACTTTTATTTTATTACTAGCCGTCTTTGGTCGACAAGTTAGTTTTCTAGGAATGCTAAAAATTTCAATTAAATATTTTCCCCCAATTTTGTTTTAATGGCTAACTTAGAAAAATATTATTTAAGAAATTTCTCTAGGTTATTTTAAAAACATACATTTTTTTTATTGTGTTATGCATTTCCCTAGTTTTTTTTTTATCTATATATTTATAAATATAAAAATATAAAAAAAAGAGAGCAGTACTTAAAAATGAGCTTATTTTTATAAAAAAAAAATTCACAATTTCTTGATTCTAAAGTTAAGTCTTAATTGTAAGTGCAACAAAATTTTATTAAACATTTACCTTATACTGAAACCTATTCAATATGGAAAAATAAATTGAATATTCATATTTTGATCAATAATAAAGAAAAAAAATCTTAGATAAAATATTTATAACCACAATGAATATACTGCTGTGAAATTTGCTTAAAATTATTTTTAAAAAATTAATTAGAAATTTTAAGAATTATACGGCAAAAGAAATTGATATTAACTTAAAAGATAATTTGCTGAATTTTAAGATGATGTAAAAATTAGATTCGTGCTGTAATATTTTCGGAGATTATTGCGGAAAAACGTCAAAATAACTCTTATTTTTTAATTAATAATTTTTTAATTACACTTGAAGGTGTACATTTTCGCTCTTCAAAATTTATTTTGCCAAGCATAGTAGCTCCAAGTGAATTTTTTGGCTTGAAAATCGCCTGACACACATATGCTAATTTTCCTTTATTATTAATAGAGATTTTGAATCCTTAAGGCATTGTTTATCCTAGAGCTATATTCATGGTGTTTCTAAAATCATTGATCAAACTTTAAGATAAAAATAAATAATTTTTCAAAAAAAAAATTAGTTTTGGAAATGTAACAGAGTCGGGAGGGGGGTGCATAGGGGATTCCATGTCAGTGAATTAAGAAAAAGAAATGGGTACACCAAATAAAATATGCAGCATAAGTTCAGTGGAAAATATTACAAAGGCATAAAAAATCAATTACATGAATAACAACACTTGAAAATCGCATCTTCGGACATCTTGTGAATTTACTTTAAGGACTCCAAAGGTTTGTTGTTAATAAAACGATTTACTTACCAATATCCCATCTGATATGATTTTTTGATGTTATTATTGGCAAAGGGACCTTTATAATCCTCTCACCCTCTCTCTGAATACGATACCAAGTGTTATTGAAGGAGAATTTTTTTTAATGTCTGATCTGCCCTTAAAGTTTGGAAGTAATTTGTACAATGATGGATATTTTTGATGTATTTAAAATGCAAGAAATATATGTTGAAAGGTGTGGCATCAATAGCGTATTCAGAAATTAAATTCTGGGAGTGCATATTATCGCCTCTATGAAAAAAAAAAGAATTTCAGTAATTTAAAATTTACCATTTGTTAAAAGATTAAAGAATACGTAATATGAGTTAATTTCTCCTATTTATCTGAAACTAATATAATTTTTATCAAGTTACAAAAATTTCAAAACTAAAGAGGATTTTAAAAAAGTAATAAAAATATCACTAGAACAAAAATTCCTATTTATCAAAATCTGTAAAATTCAGCATCATTGAAAAATTGAAAAAATAATATTTAATGATTGCAAGAATAGTCGTAATTTAAACAACCATTTCCTTAAAATTTTCTCACATATTCTCTACTAAAGATTTTATACCCCTCTCTGCACATAAAATTGTGGACCTTTTTTAAGGTCACGAATATCTTGCATGGCAGTTGCTAACTATAGATGCGAAATTTTCATCTTTGGCATTAACTTAGCATTTTCACTGAATCTACAGTGTGGCCTTTAGTGATTTTTTCGGTAAAATTATTTTTATTAAGGCAAGTTTGGAAAATATGTTCCAAAAACCTCGCTATTCATAGATTGGATTTCTCCAAACTATAATATTTTCAACTTGAAAAATCTCAGATAAGCCAAATTATCACACAAAATTATGGTAGGAGAAAATATCAAACTTCATTTGAGAAGTTTCCAGATATATAACGAAATAAATATCATTTCTTACATAGATCACCATACATGGATTACCACATATTATTACACGAATAGACTCATTGTACATTTAATTAGCAAAAACGATTATACTAGGCCTGTTATACAAATTCAACTCTCCCGCCAATCCTTTCTACATCTATTGCAAAGAAATCAACAACATTTCCCACAGAGTAAAATGTGTAAGGCTTTCAACCTAAAAAATTGGACACTGGAAAAAAAACTTCAAATCGAATCGTTCTATCCAATAATTTATTTCGCTTGAAGCTCTTACCAATAAATATATAAAAAGTTTTGTCCAGGTTTCCAAATATACTTAGACATCTATTAAAAGCAATTTGTAAGCACTCTGCGAATATCAGATTTGTTCTTATATAACTTATACAGTTAGATTCAAGTTCAAGGCAAAATACTGGGTGGTTATAATTAAATTTCCACTTTGAAATGGTCATAAAAGGAAAACTACTGGACCAAATGTTATCAAGCTTGGTAATAATTTAAAAGAGGTCATGAAAATTTCTCCCCCCCCAAAAAAAAAATAAAGTTCAAAAACCAAACACCATGGGAGAAATGGCGCTATATGTTTTATTGTTAAAGCAAAATAGAACACGAAGACATCAGTTTAAAATGTGTTTAATCGTTTCTGAAACTTGTTACAAACCATGTTCAATGTGGCGTCCACCATTTTCTGAAAGCAGGTTAATTCGCATTTCTACATTCTCAACAGCAGCTCTTAGCGTATCAGGAGGAATGTTACACACATGTCGGTGTATCGCATCTTTGGGTTCCGTTAAATTGTTTAGATTATCACCATAAACAGTGCTTATGAGATAACACACACTGAACATGCTTTGTAACATGTTTCAGAAAAACGATTAAACACTTTTTAAGCCGGTGTCTTCATATTATATTTTGCTTAACAATATTGATAAAGCGCCATTTCATCCCTAGTGGTAAGTTTTTGAACATTTTTTTTTTGGCGGAAAAGAAATTTTTATGACCTTTTTTTAAACTATTACCAAGTTTGATAACATTTTGTCTAGTAAATGGCCATTTCAAAGTGGAGCTTTAATTATAATCACCCTGTAAGTAAATATACAAAATACCATAATCTTATAAGCGATTTTGATATCATTATAACTCTTTATCTTATTTTGCCATCATAATTTGTTGACGTATTTTCATACACGCACACACATACAAGCGCGCGCGCATGGCTTAGATTGTTTTAAAATTTTAACTTTCTTTTTTCCCCCTTTTAATGAACTTTTGTCTTCATTGTTTGAACGGAATAACACATGCATTGAATCTGTTTTTATTTAATTAACATTATCTATTGTTTGCCAACGGATTCTAAAACCCTCCGCGCTTCTGCGCATGTGTTAGGATGGGTTAATTCAACAAAATAGAGATTAGAGGAAAGATGAAAGGAGGAGATGTTTACATTTAACAGTAAAGTCAATTTGGAAATGCTCACATCCTTCCGCACTTCATCCCTTAGTGAGATAGAATCGTCAAAAAGTGGTCTTCTTGGGATACTGAAACGATTTGAAATTATTGGTTTGCGCATAGCCAATGTTTTTATTTTGATATCAGAATCAATTCAAACACATTAAATTCTAAAGATTTAATTTACTTAACTTCGGCGAGTTGAATTTTCCTTTATTTTCTTACCAAATCATTGAAGACACCATTAATTTTTTAAAACATTTTATGACAAGGAATAGAGAATTGTTCAGACATTATTTAAAACCTATATTTTTTTAGAATATTTTTTTACTAAGTACATTTTGATTATTTGATATGAATTTAAGTAACTTTATCTTCCACGTAATTTAAAATGTAATTCATCTTCTCCAATTTTCAAATTTCTAATATTAGAATGCGTGTGTTCCGTGGTATATTAATTTTTATTTTTTACAGATATAATTATTAACTTTAAATTCATGAAGAATTTTATTTTAACTATTTTGATAACCTATAATCTAAGAATTAGCTAGTTTAGTTTTAAATCCACCACTGAGAAAATTATATACAAAAAATGCTGAATGTAATTATATAGTAACAATATTATTCTAATTTTTAACAATAGATACTTGTAGCAATAATAGTTAAGACTCCTACCAGACAATTATTGTGTACTTTACTAAAACTACATTGTTTTTTTGTTATAATTAAAGTATTGTTATAGTCGAAGCATTGTAACTATTGCAACAAAAGGATTGGAATAATTGTTTATCTTTATTCTTACTTCGGTTTTCAGCCACTTCGCAAGAAAAAGGAATTTTTCCAGAAATCTTTTGAAGTTGGTTTATTTTTGGTTATTTTTATAAAACTTTTATCAATATTAATTCTACATATTCTTAATAAAATGCCTACGGATCTGTAAGTTTATGTTTCAGAAAGCATTTGTGAGTCGTTTATACTTATTTTTATTGTTACGATTGAGGAGTTTTTAATAATCTATTTACAATTAAATAATTAATTTTTACAATTAAATAATTAATTTTTAATAATCTATTTACAATCAGATTAAATGGAATAATTTGGGAAATTTTCATCATAAATTGACGATTTAAATAATTGAATTTCGCATTTCAAATAATGTCAGCAATTTTAAATGTTATAATGATTATGTATTCTAAATGTGGAAATGAACAAATCATGAAATTATAAATTTTGGCGACGTTCATGATTGGCATATTTTATGAGAGAAGTCGCCACTCTAGGCACATTTGTTCACAATTTAGCTTGTTGAAATATATTTTAAGTTCCCCTTTCATTTTGTCGGCAATACAGAGCGCAAACGATGAAGCGGAGCAATCCCATTGGCAAAGTTTTGGTGAATACTTCACTGCATTTTTCGATTGTTTTTTAGATATGGTCAATTTCGCGTCGTTAAGGAAATAAAACAGCTGAAGTAGATTTTCTGTCTTCAGGTTTTACACAACTGAATACAAATCATTCTTTTTCTCAACAGCAAAAATTGTAAATTATACCAGTAAAATCGTTCTTCTCATGACTAAACAGCCCATTTGGGGTATCGTATGTTTGATTAGAAAAATGAATATTTATTTGAATTAAAAATTTATTTATAGACTGTTTTAGGCACACAAGACGTGGAACAAATCTTCATTTAATTGAGGAGATCGTAGATAAAATTTTATTTCTTCTATTAATTAGTTTCTGGACTAATCGAGCTCAAATACACACATCTACAGAGCGAGATAAATATTCAACATATTGGTGGATTTCATTAAGATTTAGTAGATATATACAATTTAAAGTCCAAGACTGTTAACTACCATACCATATTAATTCCATACTTCTTGATGAACAGCTGTGCTTTCAGATAGTCATTTCCAGATACATATATCATTTACTGGTTTCTCCTTTGAAGAGCAGGGCAAAAATACATGTCGCTAAAATTTAGAGATTTAGAGAAATGTGGAATCCGATTTTTTTTTTTACAAACTGTGATTAAGAGAAATTAATTTTTGGCGTTATGTTTATCCATCATTTTGTCAGTCTTTTAACATGATAACGAAAAAATCTTTGAGTTAGGTGTATGTATGGATTGACAACAAAACTTCTAGATTTTCATCAAATTTTGAAAGATGTCCATTCATAGGTAAATTCAATTAATTACTATTTTAAATTCTTGTCAATACCCAACCATCCTTTGAGATCTCAGTTTGTAAACTAGTCTCTCAAGTAGACTTTATAATGCCCGTTTTTCCAAAATACGTCTCTTCCTCGATTGCACCGAAAAAATGCTGCTAGATATGTGTTTTAATAGTTTAAAAGTCCAGCAAGATACTACTCATCATTACCCACCTTGTAATGTATCTTCTGTCTGACAGTTGAATCCATTTGATTATTTTAATAAGAATACCGCTGATCTAATTGTTCTACAACAAATCTCTTATTACGACCTCTGATTGCTCTTATATTATACTACTGAGAACTGCTTTTATATTATAGGTGGTTCAAAAGCAGATGGGCATGTGGGTTTTGGAATCATTATTTATGATGCCGATTATAGTCGCAAACTTTCTCCCTTTTGTTCAATTTATCGTGCAAAAGTAATGGCAATCATCCATGCTCTGCAACGTATCTCTTGTAGTCAGTATAAAAGATTTTGTATTTATAGCGACAGTATAAGTGTATTGCAGCAGTTACAGTGTTAAAAAATAACACCTAAATTCCTCTAACAGTTTTTTTTATAACTTCGTCTTCTAAATATAATCTTTCTCTTTTTCGAATCCGTTTTACAGGAAAATGCTCTGAAATGTTCAAATTATGTGCTAGCACTTTTGCTTCGTCTAAAAATGTGTTTAAATTTTCGATTTCGGTTTTAATTTTATTGACTAAATTGAAAGCCGAGTCAAGAACAATTGTTTTTGTTTGAAATAATTTATTGATAGTGTTAATTTTGGACAATATTGCAAACCATACTATTAAACATAAAATAAATGGCATTTCTTGTATTGAATCCAATAAACTTTTGGCTTCGGATAGCGTTGTATTATCGTTACTTACATCAATAAATTTACTCTAGGGCATTATAAGTTTGTTCAAACTGTGTATACACAGTTTTAATCGAATCTATTTTGACTTCCCAACGAGTGTCATATAATGGTTTAATAGTGATGTTTAAATGCTTTTGTAGGATTTCCCATCTTTTTGTAGATGCAGAAAATAAGCAATATATGTGTTGCAATATCCCCCAAATTTTTTTACAATATACTGCTGGAAGCGGCAACACAAATTAATAAATTAAAGGAGTGTGATAGGCAAAGTACATAAATTGCATGCTGGTTTAGAGAAAGTATTCTAGACTGTACAACTTTATATTTCTCTTTCATGTTGCTACCGTTGTCGTATGCTTGCCCTCTACAATTCATAATATCTAAATCAAGTTCACAATCTTTCCAATAGAATTTTTGCTAGCCTTTCACCAGTCAGATCAGTTACTTCAATAAACCTTATAAATGATTCATTTATAGTTAACCTTTTCTCTTCAAAATTTACATATCTAATAAGATTGAAGTTTGTTCCTTATGTTAAATATCATGAGTACAATCCATTTGGATACTATAGTACATGGCTGCTTTTATATCGTATTTAATTTTGTTAAGGACTTCATTTCCTAACGCAGAAATAATTTGTTCTTGTGAGCTATGTGCTAAATGATTCACAATTCTATTTTTAGAATTTATTATTTTGCTTATATGATCCATTAGTATAGGATCATATTTACTTAATAACTCGATTAAGCTTTAAAAATTTCCATTATTAGACTTACCTATTATTTCGTGTGTTCCTCGTATTACACGCTAAAAATATAATCACATCTACAATTCTTTGAAATAGTAATTTAAGTCGCGCCGTTTCCTTACATATATTTACTTGATTCGTTTTATCAATAATCGAACATAAATTTAGTCGTTTTAATAGTTTTTCCAAGCAATAAACGAATTAATATGACAACTAGAGCGTTCATGATCTTGGATTACATTTGACAGCTTTCTTCAGTTATTATAGCCACCTATAAATCGTGTAGTTTGGCCATTTCCTCTTCTTTTGGAAAACAATATACAACAAAAACAAAATACGAGTCTTGCGTCTTTGAATAAATGATCCAGCTGCGAAGTTGAGTTTCACCATTTGGCAATTTTTTAAAGTAGTATGTAGTGGAAAATGATCTACCTTCAGCATTTTTAGCAAAAACTCCTTTGTGCTGCACAGGCCCGATTTTAACCCAAAACATTCTAAATTTATCAGTTATAATACTTGGCCATAAGCCAGAATCATTTATACTCTCTTGATCATATTTGTTATTGCCATTTTCGTCATTATTTTCTGATTCGGTCAAATTTGTATAAACACATATTCTTCAACAAATTTCACCGTTTCAACATTTTTATAGCTAGACTGTGTACTTTGCGCGGAACTTTCTCCCCCAGTTGAAGTTTGAATTGTGACTTCTGAAGTTGAAGCAATTTCTTTGCCAGAATTACTTCGTAGGCAAGAAAACAGATCTACTTGTGAATTCTTGAAGTTTAGCTTTTCTTCTTTTCTGATAATTTTCTTTTTTGACACCCAGAGGGATATTTCCTTGGTGTGGACATGGTTATATCTAACAGTATTAAGGATTTATAGAATGAATTAAGCTATTACCTAGTAGGTGAGGTAAGTGATTGTAAATCTATTTACCTTATATTAACAATATTTTGCACACTTGCACAAGACTATAATATATACTATGAACTTCGTATATATCCAAATCCGCCGACTGTTACACTTAAACTTCTTCCTTAATTCTTTTCATTCCAGCCAAGGCCGGTGAAGCAGTAATGCAATGTGCATAGCTAGGAGTTGATCGTTTAATTTATCTTTGTTTTACTTTTTTTTGAGCAATGTAATATAAACAACATAATTAAATATTACATTAGATGCAGAAAAAGTATATAGCTGATGATTTATAAGTCCATTTGAACCCAACCTTAGCTTCGACTTCTGGCCGCCGCTAGCGCCCAGAAATGGCACTGCTTTGTCTTAACATGTCTGAAGGGGATTTCTTTATTCATAAAGCAACTCCCCCCCCCTCCCTTTTTTATTGGTATCACGACGATTATTGCCTAATAATGACGTCAATCGAAGTTCAGCCAACCAAGTGGAAACAAAATTGCATACTTTCAGTACATGTAAGCGCTATTATTATTCAGAACACTATTTTAATTTTTAATCACGGTGTCCCCCCCTCAGTCACGGGGCCGGGTGCATAGTAGCACCCACCGCACCTCCCAGATGGCCGGCCTTGATTACAACTGTGGTTTTATGTATTCTTAGCCAGGGTCCGAAATTTTATGCAGATAAAAAAAAAGAGGATATTATTATTGCTCGCGGAATTTATTAAAGAATTAAATATTAAAATTAATTAATTGTAAGAAGCTTTATAATTTGTAGCTTTTTGTATAGCTCATATTTTTATAGAATACTGTGAATTTCAGAAACTTTATCTTTCACTTAACTTAAAATACGATGCAGTTCTCAAATTTTTAATATTATAATGTGCGCATCCTATGATATATTAAGTTTCTTTTAAAATGCAGTTATTAGTTTTAAGACCATGAAAAATTTCAGAGTTCTGTTATAATAAGGCATACATATTGTTTTTCACTTTAATATCTGTCTACGTTTAAAAGACAATTTTTAATCAAAATTCCCAATTTTTTTATTGTTTTATTCTAAAACCCATTTATTTTTGCTATCTCAAATCTGTGTTCGTTTTAATTATATGATTAGTGCAAACCGATATATGTGATTTTTATAAACCACTGTAGATGAAAATGAAACTGAAAGTATCAACCGGAAGTGGAATGTTTTTCAACATTTAATCAAATACACACCTTTCTGAATTATAAATTATTTTATAATATGTTTTATTACAAAAGCTACGGTATTAGGAAACGTTTTGGAAAATTGCTATGCCGAAAGGATTGGAAATTACATCTGCTTTTGAGCATTGTATATGTTTACAAAGCATTTTTAGCACAAGACAAACGAAAATCTTAAACAATTTTTTGAAAAACTTGGATTTCGTAAAAAATTTCAAACATGATATCTTATTAATATATTACTTTGAAATTGTGCATATATGCTACCTTAAGAATTCCAAAGGCAATTACTAGGGATATAACTTTGAATTGATTAGGTTTTGTTTTAGAGTTCCCTAATGTAATTTTCAACACAGAATTTTGTGAAATTTTCAATACCGACATACTCGATTAGCTATAACTTTTTGAAAGTACACGTATTTCTTAGATTCTAATTCATTCCCTTCACCTCAGCTGTAAGTATGTTGTGTATAAAAATAATTGGAACATGTGAAATAGAATTTTTTGTTGGGTGTTTTGCTTTTTGTTGCAATTTTTACTATTTTTACACAAATTGAACATTTTACAGAATCTCAATTGGCACAGAATTTCCAGATCAATATTTTTCATTATTTGCAATCACATTGATCCAGAAAAAGAACTAAAATAACTCATTAGAAGGTGTTTTTTTTTTTTTCAAAAATTTGTCTCCGTCGGTAGACAGATAATTGTAAATATTATGATAACATATAATCTAAGAATATTTGTTAAAATTTAAAGACATCACTAAGAAAGTTTAAAGACATCACTAAGTCTAAAGACAAGTCTCTAATTTAAAGACATCACTAAGTCTGAATGTAATTTTATATTATTCAGTCAACATTACTTTTTAGCTGTGAATGTATTTAGCAACAATAGTTCTACCTCTTAACAGATAAGTAATAAATACTGTTCTGAAACCATATTGTTTCCCTGTAATAGTTAAAATTTTCTAACAATTCGAGTCATTGTAAATATTGTAACAAACGATGTGGAATAGTTGCTTCTCTTTATTCTTACTTCTGTTGTCGATCATTTCGCATGGTAAAAGAATTTCTGAAATACTTTAAAGCTGGCTGGTTTAGTTTATCAAAATTTTATTTCGGCCGAATCCATCAGTTAAAGAATAAGATGTAATCGGATCCGTAATTTGATGATTCATAAAATAATTGTAAGTTGATTTTATTATTTTTGATGCACTGCTGTTAAGCTTAATAATTATTAAATATTCTATTTACTAAATCAATTCTATAATTTAATTTTATATTTGGCTAAAATATGCTCAGTTTGGGAAATTTCCTCATTCAGAAACGATTCAGATAATTGAATATCGCATTTCTCTAGAAAATATCTATACCCTTAAATGTTGGAATGACGTTTCCTAAACGGAGAATTGAAATTTTATGAATTGTTATTTTTAGAAATAAATGTGATTAGCATTTCCCAAGGCAGATTTTGCTACATCTGGCATATTTATTCTCATTGTAGTAGAAATTTATGTTATGTTTCCTGCCAATATGGCAGTCCAAATAAACAAACAAAGAAATACCCCTACAAAATTTTGGTGATTACTTATCCCAAATGGATGAGGAGACTATATATAAAATCCAGTTTTTGTTATAGTGCATTTTGAGCGTCATATTTTAGAACAGAAAAATGAGTATACGTTTCTTTGAACAACAAATCTATTCATTGATTCCTTCAGTCTATGATTTGGCACTTATCCCAAAATGGTTGAGGAGACTATACATAAATTTCAGTTTCTGATATTAACTAAGGTTTTGACTTACACACATAAAGAAGAGAGATGGATAGTTAATCTCTCTATGGATTCAGTCCAAAATTCAACACATATCTGTAATCTGAGTTAAAATATTATTAAATAAATTTCATCTTTTTTAATGATCAGACTGCGTATTTGATTATCATTTTCAGATACTCATATCATGTGATGTTTTTATCTTTGAATCAGGGAAAAGAAATCAAAGTGCCTAAAATGTAGATATTTATAAAAATGTGGAATCTAATTTTTGGTAAGATCTACGAATTATAACGATCTTTTTTTTACATAAGAAAACGTTTGAAATGATTGGGCTTTTTATAAATTTTATTTGCACATGAAAGCATGCAATTTAATTTTCAATACAATTTTCAACACTATTAAATTATTTATCGTATCCCACATTCTGTTGTTGAATTCAAACTTCTAGAAATACACCGTTTGATTTTATAACCATTGCAACACTGTCATTTTGAGATTATAGTGAACTGCACATTTGTGCGGCCATTTTTAAGTTCTTTTACATATTTTCTTCTCATTCCTCAACTCGTAATGTTTTCTTTGTGCACTTCATTGATCTACCGATAAACCTTTTTCAACCATGTTCACATACAGAATTTTTAAATCAATTTTCTTCATCAAATCTTCAGTAAGGAGCCGCTTCTCCCCTCATTTTGCACATTAATACCGCCAGCTTTACGGTTTTGACGTATTATCTTCTCATTCCTCCGTTCGTAATGTTTTCTTTATACACTTCATTGGATTACAACCATTTTCAAATTCAGAAAATGGATGACATTTGAATTCAGAAAATGATTGACAAAATGAATGAAATGAGTGCATTTTAAATTGATTGAGGTATTTTAGACATTAACAAACAAATGTAAGTGCGGTTACATTCTTTTGTAATGGCGTCTGAGGCCAAGCAATACATTCATACACTCAACGTGTATGCACGGATCAATCCGGCGAAGTGGTCCGGTATTGGAGTGGAGCTCAAGCGATTGCTGAATTGAGCTATGTGCCGAGTCCTGGTGTTTATTGTAGAAGAAGCCTCGAGTCGTGTGTGGAGTAGTTAGTCGTGTAGTATTGAGTCGGCAGTTGGATACAGCTAAAATGAGGAGACAATGGAGAATTGGAGGCGTTTGGAAAGACGTACAGAGTAGCTATGAAGATTCCCTCCTCCTGCTGAATTCTATCTGGCCGCTTTGCGTGCTGTGGTTGTTATTACTACCGTTTACTACTTGTGAGCTACTCTTTGTTGTAGTGTGCTGCTGTGTATTGCGTGTGTTCGTCTGTGTATATGTTTTTTCGTATAAAGTCTTGAATTTGCTAAAATTTTCTGGAATAAATATTTTAGACTTTTAAAGGACTGTTTCTTCATCGACTGACAAATCGAAAGAACACCGAATTCATAACAATATATTAGAAAGGAATGAAGAAAACGAAATATCGAGAAAAGGATTTTAAAAGGAATTTGAAACAAATTAAAGTGAAATACTCTAAATACATAAAATAAACATATTTTCATATGGTGCAAGAGAAAATATGCTTAGGAAACGGCAAAGTGTTAATTTGTAGAAATTTATATTTTCAGTTTTGAAAGTGAAAGGCCTTTTTATTCTTAATTCAGAGGTGTTTATTCTTGTAATTTGTTCGTCTTTATGAAAAAGTATTAAACGTCTTCGAAAGAATCTATTACTGCTCATAAAATCATGAGAACATGATAACTTCGCTGCCACTACATTTTTTCTTTCTATTGAGTAAATATGTTTGTTCTGTATCCCTCTTAAGAATATTTAACGTCGCTAGTAAGGCCTAATACTATACGTGAAAGGATATACATTGAGTGGCCAAATTGTTATGATCACCCCCTCAATACAGTGTTGGACCCTCTTTAGCCCATAATACTGTTCGCATTCTTGGCATAGATTCTGTGAGATGTTGATAGGTGGTAGGAGGGATTTGACCCCATATCCAATGAACTGTACTTTCCAGTTCCTTCAGATTGGATGGTACTAGATACAGCTGTCCGATGCTCCGTTCGATCTCATCCCACAAATTCTCAATTGGATTAAGATCTGTTGATTTTGCGGGCCAATGAAGGCAGGTAAAATCAGCGTCATGTTTTTCGAACCATCTGAGACAATACCAGCTGTATGACAAGGAGCATTATCTTGGTGAAAGTATCCATCCCCGGCATTACCATAACAGGATGTACTTGATCTGCGAGAACACTTAAATATCCTTAGGCATTCAGACATTGGTTCCACAGTGATCAAAGGACCCATGCAATGGCAAGAAACCATCCCCCAAATACCATAATATTGCCTTCACCAGCTTGAAGTGTTGTGACAATGCAGTTGGGGTCTATGCTTTCGTGCTGTTTTCACCATATCCGAACCCTGCCACATGCATGGTGTAATTGAAAACGCGACACATGACCTATGTCCAGTCGTCCACTATCCAATTCTTATGCGCCTTTGCAAACGGGAGACATCTGCTCTTGTTCAAGGCTGACAGCAGAAGCTTTCGAACCGGTCTTCGACTCCCATAGCCTATACGGTTTCCTGCTTGGTAGTCGACCCTCAGTACACATTAATAAATGCTGCTCTCGAACACTTCACAAGAGCGGCCCTTTTGCTGATACTGGTTCCGAAACTTCGAGCGCCTACAATCATCCCGCGTTCAAACTCAGTTAAGTCACGTTTTTTGCCCATATCTCCGCGCGTAACACAATGAAATTGATGGTTTACTTGCCTTGCATTCCCTTTTCGTAGCTGTCTCGCCCTCGTCCTCTAACGGCAATACTGTGACGCAATAGCTCATTTTGCATAAAACTGTCAGGTGGTCATATTATATATATATATATATAATAGGAACATGGTATGTTCCTGTTTCTTGAATAAGGTACAAATCATTTTTTAAAGAGAGTATGAGGATGCACAAATATGAGATAATATAAGGTAATAAAACTTTGAATTTTTAGTTATTTATATTTAAATCTTATTGAAAATACTGAGATTTCCTATAAATGGTGTTATAACTCACCTAATTAAATCTCAAAGTCAAAATGAATAATTTTATTTTGGGATTTTATCCCTTCTTTATGAAATATTGATTTACCAATTTCACGAAATATTAAACCCCTATGACCCTCACAAGTAATGGCCATGATTCTATTCATGTTGATAACAAAATGATTTCATCATACTGTTTCTATTTTAGCATACAAACATTATTTTGTTGAAAAAATTTGCTATCATTTTAAGAATTATGCTATTCACATAATTTCACATATGTGTTGCCTATATAAAACTAGAAAGGGGATTATTCAATTTGTTAATATTTTATTTTGTATTCTTTTGACGGAAAATATAATATTTATTTTCTGTTAATACTGAAGTAATTTTATGCACTATTGTATGTCACCATTATTCAGGTATTCGGTTTGCAATTATTCATACTACTTTGTCGCCCATAATGATGAACACTTAATAATTGGCGATAATAATATGGCTTCGAATTGCCAAGACAATACTCTTACTCCCAGTATTTTGGCATCAGCTGCATCGACCGGAAGTCTAAGCAAATATTTTTAAATTGGAACTAGCACTAACAAACTATAGTGTAATAATAATGTTTGGTTCCTGATTACACATCATTGTCAGCGATAATTGGTAACATTGAGACCTACTGTATTCGCTTGATAACAAGCGATACCATGGTAATATAATAACGCCAACATAGATTTGTTTTATTTCATTTTATACAATAAAAGCATCTAAAATGCATTAAAATCCTGCAATTTATGAATAATAGTTACTGGTACTGACAAAAGCTTACAAATTTTGTTTGCTGGTCAGTGCATGGAGAAATTCCAACAAGTCATAAATAATAATCAATATCACGGAATAAATATCCATGTAAAAACCTTAATAATAGCCCTTCCTATGGAATAAAATTCCTTCAAACCTGAATGACGATCTGGATGGTGAACCTGCATACGAATTTGTTGTCAGCAATGATAAGTGTATGTTAGTCACTGGTGCGGGATAAAACTCTGTAAACCATGATTGATGATCTCTGGCATACGGTTGAACCCTACAAAATTGGATATGTATGTATTCTGTGTAATGATGACTGCATGATGATCACTGGCGTGGGATAAAACCCTGTAAACCTTGAATGATGGTCACTGGCGCGTCGCAAAAAGCGATGAACTATAAGTAATGGTCTCTGGCGTGGGATAACACCCCGTAAACCTTGAGTGATGTTTTTTTGTGAGTAATGATGAGTGTATGATGGTCACTGGCACGGCGTAAAATCCTGTAAACCATGATGGTCACTGGCAGAATGTAAAAACCAGTACATCTTGAATGGTGGTCACTGGCTTGGGATAAAACCCTGTAAACCCTGAGTGATGATTTTTGTGAGTTATGATGTGCGTATTATAGTCACTGCCGTGGGATAAACCCCGTAAACCTTGAATGAAGGCCAATGGCGCGGGATAAAAACTCCTAAACCTTGAATGGTGGTCACTGGCATGGCGTAAAAACCTGTAAACCATGAGTGATGGTCACTGGCGTGGGATAAAACCCCATAAACTATGAGTGATAGTCACTGGCGTGGGATAAACCCCCTAAATCTTGAATGATGGTCACTGGGGTTGGATAAACCCCGTAAACCTTGAATGAAGGCCAATGGCGTGGGATAAAACACTGTAAACCTTGAATGATGGTCACTGGCATGACGTAAAAACCTGTAAACCATGAGTGATGTACAATGTCGTGGGATAAAACCCCGGAAACCTTGAATGATGGTCACTGGCATGGCGTTAAAACTTGTAAGTTATGAGTTATGGTCACTGGTGTGGCATAAAACTCCACAAACCTTGAATGATGGTCACTGGCGTGTTATAAAACTACGTAAACTTTGAATATGCTCACTGGCGTGGAATAAAACCCCGTAAACCTTGAATGATGGTCACTGGCGTGGAATAAAACCACATAAACTTTGAATGATGGTCACTGACACAGTATAAAACTCTGTAAACTTTGATTTGTAATTTTTGTGAGCACTGATGAGTGTATGAGGGTCACTGGCGTGGAATAAAACCCGTGAACCTTGAATGAGGGTCACTGCCGTGGGATAAAACCCCGTAAACCTTTAATGATGGTCACTGACACGGATTAAAAACCTGTAAACCATGAGTGATGGTCAGTGGCATGGTATAAAATCCTGTAAACTTTGATTTGTAATTTTTGTGAGCAATGATGAGTGTATGAGGGTCACTGGGGTGGGATAATACCCCGTAAAGCTTGAATGACATTCCCCGCCAAGACAAGCTGCTTTGTAAAGAAAAAAGTATTGATAACTATCATGTTGGAAATCTATCCATGCAGTTTGAGATCTTTATCGGCTTTCTTTGCTATGCTATAGTGACCATATTCAAAAACTGATTATTTTTTGAGACTGAGTATATAGATTCCGTGAATTGGGAATTATAATGGAAAATAAAAATTATAATTGCTTGAGTTTATTTATCTCAATTTTAAAATTGATATCAGAGAAAACGATTGCATATAATTTGCAACTGCTTTTATGGTAAGAACCAGAAACACCTGTTAAACCCGCTCAAAAATATAATTTATTTTTCTTATATGTTAATGAATTTTTCCTAATATCTCTAGATTTGTAGCGTGAATTTTTACGATATCAAATTATGCTCTGTACTTCTCTTTTACTAAGCTTGTGTGTAGTACATACTACTATTAATTACGATTTAATACTGTTTATTGACCTATGCTTTTTATAGGTTTAATAAATTGAAAACTGGAAATGGAAAGGATAGATAAAAGTTGTCTTTTCCAGCTTCGAATCAAATTAATCATTGAGTGTTTTAAACAGGAAATTTTTAAAGAACCGAACATACAAAAAGTGATTAAATATCATATTTGTACATGTTGCCAATGCCATAAATATTTCAACATTTGCCATGAAACAATATATGACCTAATACAAGACAAATACTTAAGAACATCAGGTAACATAAAGCTCTTTTGAAAAGAAAATTCATGTGCAATCATCAACGAATATTCGGATATTTCTGTTTACAGCATTGAAGATAATATGCATGATATTTTCTTATGTAGATAGTCAGAGAAAAGGAAATAAAAAGTATGAAAAATAAATACAAATTAGCAAAGTATCTACTAATTTTGAAAATGAAGAAAAAGTCAGACTCTCCTAAATTTAAATTTTCGCTCTACATTAAGTTTAGATAGTACTATTCTTTTCCATTTCTAGTCTTCAGTTTATAATCGACATATACCTATTTTATTCTTTACTTTGACATTCTTATTTTATTTTTTACTTTGACATTCTTATTTTATTTTTTACTTTGACATTCTTATTTTATTTTTTACTTTTACTTTCTATTCCCATTTCTCAGTTTTTTCGGGAGATATACCTACTGGGGAACCTGCCCTGCTCCTTTTTCTAAAATGGTAATGCATTACAAGCACCGTACCTCTTGGGTGATGTGGAAAGCGGTTGCATTTCGAATAATTTTAATTTTATTAAAATAAATTCTTTATTCGCCTCTATTGTTATTTTACTTTTTACTTTTACTTTCTATTCCCATTTCTCAGTTTTTTTCGGGAGATATACCTACTGGGGAACCTGCCCTGCTCATTTTGCTAAAGTGGTAATGCATTCCAAGCACCGTACCTCTTGGGTGATGTGGAAAGCGGTTGCATTTCCAATCTTTTTAATTTTATCAAAATAAATTCTTTTTTTTTCGCTCTATTGTTATTTCACTTTTTACTTTTACTTTCTATTTCCATTGCTCAATTTTTTAGGGAGATATACCTACTGGGAAACCTGCCCTGCTCATTTTCATAAAGTGGTAATGCATTCCAAGCACCGTACCTCTTGGGTGATGTGGAAAGCGGTTGCATTTCCAATCTTTTTAATTTTATCAAAATAAATTCTTTTTTTTTCGCTCTATTGTTATTTCACTTTTTACTTTTACTTTCTAT
>JAPMOR010065039.1:17350-56264 GCA_026543865.1 Argiope aurantia | reverse complement strand
ATTTCACTTTTTACTTTTACTTTCTATTCCCATTTCTCAGTTTTTTTTTGGGAGATATACCTACTGGGGAACCTGCCCTGCTCATTTTGCTAAAGTGGTAATGCATTCCAAGAACCGTACCTCTTGGGTGATGTGGAAAGCAGTTGCATTTCGAATCATTTAATTTTATCAATATAAATTCTTTTTCCGCTATATTGTTATTTTACTTTTTACATTTACTTTCTTTTCCCAATGCTGAGATTTTTCGGGAGATATATCTACTGGAAAACTTGCCATGCTCATTTTGCTAAAATCGTAATGCATTACAAGCACCGTATCTCTTGGGTGATGTGGAAACCGGTTGTATTTCGAATCATTTTAATTTTAAAAAAAATTCTTATTTCCGCTCAATTGTTATTTTAATTTTTACTTTTAATTCTATTCCCATTTCTCAGTTTTTTTTCAGGACATATACCTACTGGGGAACCTGCCCTGCTCATTTTCCTAAAATGGTAATGCATTTCAAGCTCCGTACCTCTTGGGTGATATGGAAAGCAGTTGCATTTCGAATCATTTAATTTTATCAAAATAAATTCTTTTTTCGCCTCTATTGATATTTTACTTTTTAATTTTACTTTCTATTTCCATTGTTCAATTTTTTCGGGAGATATATCTACTGGGAAACCTGCCCTGCTCATTTTGCTAAAATGGTAATGCATTCCAAGCACCGTACCTCTTGGGTGATGTGGAAAGCGGTTGCATTTCAAATCATTTTGATTTTATCAAAATAAATTCTTTTTTTCGCTCTATTGTTATTTTACTTTTTACTTTTACTTTCTATTCCCATTGCTCAGTTTTTTCGGGAGATATACCTAGTGGAGAACCTGCCCTGATCATTTTGCTAAGGTGGTAATACATTCCAACCGCCGTACCTCGTGGGTGATGTGAAAAGTGGTTGCATTTTGAGAAATTTTAATGCCCGAATTAAAATTCGTTTCCTGTATTTCATTCAGGTACTTATTTCAAAGAACTTCTTCATCTATCAGCCCCGTGGGAATTCGATTAGGAACAAACCTATTAAAACTAGATGATTTCTAGAATGTTAGCAACAAATTTATAAATACTTTCATAAATCATTAATTTTTTTTTTGTTATAAGGGGCTCTCAAAAAATCTATTCATGATTTAGTATCTTTTGACGCAAAAACTGTGTAACTGTGACGGTTAACTCTTAGAACAGCTTTTAACCAAACTGTCTGAAAAATCAACAGTCTACAGAATTCTCTGGCATTTTTAGGCAAAATATGAAGTATTTAAATTATTTGAATATGGTATATGCTTTCTGTCGGCATTGTATGTAACCTACCAAGATATTCTATAGAATTACAGAAGCTATTTAGGCAAAGTACGAAAAGAAGATCATGATTGAACGACTTTAAAAAATAAGTCATGCATTCTACGGAAAAACAAATGCTATTTAGAAAAAAATAATAAAAAAATGCCTTTACAACATCTTAAAAAAAATATTCGAAGTTGTAATATTTTTATGCTCCCGAATAAAGTGCAAAATGGAAATGCTAATTTTGAGTCCAAGACGGGGGTTAAAAGTCACATGATATTCTAAACGAAGTGACGATATCTTTCATACCTTGCTAGTCGTCATTTACCCTAAGTAACGTGTGAAATACAGGGCATATTATATCATTATGTCAAAAATTGCATAGACATTCTATAGAATATTGAATTTTAAACTTTAGTGGTAATACAGCCATGATATCGATAATTCAAGCTTTGCAGTAGCCAAATAACATACATAATTGTTACATTTTAATAATATCAAGCAGTAAATATAAATTTAAATACAACGGCATTGAAAAAAATTTAGAACAAATCAGAAATAAACATACAAAAATCACATTGAAAACTCTTGAACAATATGGGTGCAAAAATATGTATTATATGGTTGCTGAGGTCCGGTATAATTTTCTTTTAAAAACATACACAAAATAGAATTAAGAAAGACCATATTTACAGGTTGGCATGAAAGTATTTTTTTAAAAAAAAGTCTGCCAATTTTTATGTCAAAGACTCAGAAGAATATTTCTGCAAGATTATTGATAAATATGTTCATGAATATTTGCAAGACTATTTAAGATAATTTCTGATAGTTTTTCTAAACATAATATTGGTTAACTGCGATAGTTTTCTTAAATTTAACTTCTTTACCATTATCTTTACTTGCAGTGTCTTACAGTACACTCTATCATTAACAATGCGTTGAACTACACATTACTGCATCGTTATTTGGTTAGATAAATAAAATAAAAAATTGTTCGGGGTCAATCTTTGCATTAAAATTTTTTAAATCTCTTATATTTCTAAAAATAATATTATAGTTTCAATTAATTTTTAAATTGTTACAAAGAACATGTTTTCTTTATCTTTTCAAAGATTTATGGTTCCTTTGGGCACACCTGATAATCATTACCTAAACTAGTTTTAGAGAACGAATAAATTTTTTTAAAAGTTGAATTCCAATTAATGACATCGCATGATTGGTAAACAATCTAGGGTGATTTATTATAAACTAGCCGCCTTTGGCGACCAGCCGGTTCACCAGTATTACCGCTCGCTACAATTTTCAATTAAATATTTTAAGTAACTGGTCTCTTAATAGATTCTCAAACAAAACATTTTTAATCTTCAAATTTTGATAGTCATACCAAACTTATACTGTTGTTTAGATCGTTTCGTTCAATTTACTATATATATTTTGCTAATTTGTTGTCATTTCCGATGAAACTTAAACTTTAATTTAAAGTGGAAATGATGAAATTGCAATTAATCTATATTTATATATAGCTCAATGTGTGTGTGTGTGTGTGTGTGCGTGTGTGTGTTGGCGCTCTACAGGCCAGACCGTTTGATCTACAGCTACCAAATTTGGTACATGTATACCTTGGAGGTCGGGAATGTGCACATGGGGTCCCTTTTTTTGAATTTTTAATTTGAATTTGAATTATTAATTAAAAACTAACTTTCCCGCCAAAAAAATCTTTTCATTTTCCCCACCGCCAAATGAGTAAGGCTTCAGTTTTTTTTCTCACACTAATAAAGATAGGGTTAACATATTTCGACCGATTATTTCAAACGATTTTGTTTATTTTCTTAATGTTTGATGCATTTAAAATTAATTGTTAATTAATCGATCTTTGAGATTCATTCTGAAGTAATTTTGAATTAAAATAAAACAGAATAAAGGAAATTAAAAATTTCTAATCCGCATAGCGTTACCTCAACTGGCGTAGAAAAATTCACATATTTGCATTACCGTAACTGGCGTTGAAAATTAACGCAAGCGCATTGTGTTCAGATTGTTGACAATTATTATCAACTGATGATTCTTGATTTGAATTATTTTTACGTGCGTTGTATGCTTTTGTAATTAAAATATATTTATGTTAGTTATATATTTTTTGTATATGCTTATAGTTTTAAGTACATCGTTTTATAAGTAGTTTTTTAAAACCTGTTTTCAACCGTTTATTTTAAACGATTCGTTTTATTTTCTTAGTGTTTGATGCATTTAAAATCAAATATTGTTAATCGATCTGCTCATGATGAAACTGAGAAAATTTTGTTGACAAATTCTTGAGATATTACATAAATTAAGAAAGATATTCTTTAGTGCCCATAAAGTTTAAACGTTCTGTGACTCTATTTTCAGTAATCAGATTATGAAAAATTCTTTGTTTCAGTAAAAAATATTATTCTATTAATTGCAGATTCCTTAAAGCATAAATTCTACGGGAACTAACAGAAAATTAGAGATACATATTACGTTATGACTGAAGGCCTTTATAATATTATGAATGAATTATATGACAATCAAAATTTGAAGTTTTAAAATATTTTGATGAAGAAGCTATTAAAGTAGGAATTGCATAAAAAATTTAATTATTAAAATTTTAACGAACATTAAGATTGGCGAACAGGCTGGTCGCCAACGGCGGCTAGTATAAAGATATTTTTTAATAAAACCAAGCGTTTTATTTTATTTATCATCTTTATTGTTATTTATTTATTATCATTATTATTGAACATCAGTATTGCAAACAGAATCGCTTGGTATTTAAGTCTTATGTGAACTACAAAATATTTTTCATAATTAATGTAATATCTCAAAGAATAATTCAACAAAAATTTCTCAGATTCAGCATAAAATTCAGTTTTTAGTTAATGAGTTTAAGATTGAAATAAAATCAATAATAATATTTTGTTCCGGCCTATAAATATATTTCAAAAATTATGAAGTCTAAATTTAATGCAGTAAGGTATCATATTCTGAGAAATATTCCGGACACACCAAATTTTAAATAAACGAATGAATGTTTCTATTTTCCACGATCAACTAAGACTTATTTATGAAGTTTTGAATGTTAAAAATTTAGAAAAACTCAACATTTTCATAATTTTAGGCTAATTAATCTTGAGAAACCTGCGCGCTGATTGGCGTATTTTCTTTGAAGAGATCGATGGAAAATCTAAAATTATCCTTTTTTTATTGAATAATGATATTCAAATTTTCATAAATCAGTCAGTTTAAGTGATTGATTTAGATGATTGGAAATTAACTCTTTTTATTTAAAATATTAGTGTTTCAAGAACATTTTCTTAATCGTGAATTCCACAGCAGAAGCTATATGTAAAATTAAAAATCTGTTATTTATTAGAGCATTTATTGAATCAAGTTACATAAAATATAATCATTTTCCATTTAGACCATTTTAGCAGATCTGTGTCTTACTAAAGGTTTACAAATTAGCTGTGTGGCCCTGATTTGAATGGATATCCTGTTCATATTAAACAAAACTTGCTTTAAAATAAAACTGATTTATTGGATTAACAATATAGAGAGTGTAAAATATCATAAAATAATTTTTCTTGAATTTATTTTTTAGAAAAAAAATTATTACTTATTTGTTTCATTTCCTACAGACACGTGCCGAAAATTATATTTTTGCAGATTTCATTTCCAAAAATATTTAATTTATTTTTAATTGGTGCTTTAATCAATGTGATGGCAACACTTTGAAAAAAGCTAATTTTTTCCCATGAATGCGAAACGTGCTTAATCTTAATTTTTATTTTTTACGAAAAAAATTATTGAAAAACATAGTTAAAATATTTATTTAAAAATTCATTAAAAATAGAAATTTAATTTTAAGATTAAAACATTAGTATCATTTAAAAGATAAATTTTTGATCTTTAACTTCATGTAAAAATCTTTTTTGTGCGGTAATATTTTTGGAAGTTATAGCAGAAACACGCCAAAATTTCGCTTAATTTTTAAATAAATAAAATTCTAATTAAAAATTCAAAAAAAATATCCCCCAGGTGCACATTCCCGGTCTCCAAGGTATACACGTGCCAAATGTGGTAGCTGTGAATGGTCTGGCCTGTAGAGCGCCAACACACACATACACGAGCTTTATTATAAGTATAGATAGATATAGATAGATAGATAAATTGTGTTTGAAAAGGCACCTAAAACATAGGATAAATCGATTTGATTAATAATATCAAGGACAGAGTTTAAAAGTATTGAAACTCATTCAATCGGAATGTAATTACTTTTATTGTTTAGCTGCATTAAAAATAAGATATCTAAGAAAATTTAATGATTTGCTTTTTTTTTTTTTTTCGTTATTAAAGTGCAAAACTGTTGTAAGTGTTGAAAAGCTAACTAAGGAATCAGGAAGTTCTGGTCAAACAATTCATAAATCAAAAAGTAGATCAGCACTTCTCACGAACCAGATTTTAAAGTTTTATCAGACTTAGCTTAGAAAAATCCGGAACTAATGCTTTAACCAGTTTAATGTCCTTAATTGAGAATGCTCTTCTGATTTTTTTTTAAATAAAACCTTTTCTTTAGCAAACGTGAATATTTTTGGAAATCACACTTGCATATTCTCAGTAAAAAGATAATAAAGAAAATGAGTATGTGTAGATGCTCTTCAGAGTAAACTCAGAATAAGATTTCGTTATTGAATTGTTCTTCGTTATTAGAGATGTCACATCTCTATTAATATCATTTAATCTGCAGCTACCGCATTTGGCACATGTATGTCTTAGTGGGTAAAAATATGCACAACGAGGCAATTTTTTAAAAATTTTAATTACTTAAAAATTATGTTGAATATCACCGTTTTTTTTTCTGTGATAACTTCCGAAAATGTTATTGCATATTTTACATCATTTCAAAATTTTAAAACTGTTTTTTAATACTAATTTAATAATTGTGCAAATTTTTCTTATATTGCGGCAATTTTTTAAATTTTTTAAAAATATTTTTGATTAATTTTCAATATCAGATTAAATTATTGCCTTGAAATTCAAACCGTTTTCTTTGTTTCATCAAATATTTAATTGCATGATTTTCTTCTATTATTGAAAGCTAAAGAAGAACGATTCTGTTTAGTATCTATATAATTTACAAGAATAATAAAGAAAATGAAATTTCAATACCTCGGAATTTATAAGACTGACGAACTGTTCAAATGAAATTATTTCTATGGAAGAGAGAATGGCCCGCCCCAACTTTCTAGAATTTGGGGGGGGGGGGGGGGGGGGAATCTTGAATTTTTCTGTAGCGACTTCTTTTCCCAGCTTAAGGAAGTGAAACTTGTCTAAAAAAAAAGTGTTTCTCCCTCTTTCACCCACAAAATTGTAAACCTTGATGAAGGCTGTGAACGGAATCAGTACTTATTTCTAAACTCTACACATGAGGGCTTTCTGCTTCTTAGTATAGTGAAGAAAACCAGTAAGTATGCATTAAAGACGTCTTTTTTCGATTAATTGAAACCAAAAATTAATTCAGGACCACAATTTTAATAACGCAATAGCATAACAAATTTCATTTGTTTAAATCACTGCACTTTTCGGTTATCTCCGTACCATGCACATGACAGAACAGAATGCAGTCTCGTACCCCCGTATCTGTACCCGTAACCATAATGGTCACTGAACGGTTTGATGGGCATGTAAAGGGAATTTATTAAATACAAAAATATTTACAAAAAAAAAGCCGAAAAATAACTATGTATTGAATTTACAAACATATAAAAAATAATAATAATATGAAACGTATAGAACGATTTTCTACTTTGAAATATTATCGAAAAATTATCTGGAGTAACAAGATACAGAAAGATATTAAGTATGAAAAAAACATGAATTCTGTGATTATCGCATTTGTTATCATAACATAGTAGATGAGGATTCAGTTAAAACAAAAATCTAATATAAAATAATCTGGTTAATGGTAACAAAAAAAATCTCTGTTTGAAATATATTTATGAATGCATATGTATGTGAAGAAACTGTGGTGCTTTTTTTTCTTCCTCTTAGTCTTTGTGTGCATGACACTTGATGTTGAAAGCTAAGGTGGCAAGAAAAGATATCTATTTTCACTGATAAATTTAATTATTCTATGGATTTTTTTTGCCTGGAGAGGAAGTTGCTGGCGACTGTTTTCAATCGTTTTTGTTCAAGGCTTGGTGATAGTTTTTGTATTAGCCAAGAGATGAACAGACTGGCGGACGGTTAACCCTTTAACGTTATTAATTCAAAATTTGATAAGAATTATAGATTCTAATATCATTATCTTAAATATTAGTTGCTAAAAATATGAGCAAAATTTTATTCATCCAAGATGTTGTGTTGTTGAGTTGTCGTATTTAAAGGCGTGGAAAGTGCAGATCAACAGGCGCTTTGACGGATTTGATTCAAAATGTGAAAAATAGATATATTTTTAATGCTAAATCTGTATACCAGATTTTATTTATCTAGCTCTTAATTTCGTAGCTTTCATATTCATCCAGCCAACCAGACTTATCTTTTTATATATATCATTATGGATTTCATTCAAATTTCGATAGACATTTACAAATTTTATTTTATACATAACAAATTCCCCCGTCTAGCTCAAAACCCTTTTGAGTTATTGTATTCACAAATAGACAGACAGACTGACATAATTCTAAAATTGTACATTATCGATTGAAAGGCGGAGATTTGTAAAAATCTCGATTTCGAATGTTTTTCGGGAATCACAATATTTTCTTTTTTTATATTTCGTATTTGAGTAAATAATAAAAATAAAAGTTAAAAAGAAAAGAGTCATTTTAAGTCCCTGATATATGCTAACACACTAATAATGCTCAAAGTACGTAAATTGCCTGTATATGAATTTTGTAAAAAGATAAACCTACTCCTGTGCCCCCAATGACACTGATTTAAATAATAACAAAACTAAAAAAAGATATTCGTGCGATGATTTATTAGCTGTTGCATTGTTTGCTAACAATAATTTAGACATCAGATAACCATTTTCAAAAATAGCTACCGAATTGTAATTTTTAAAGTTTGATTAATAGAAAACTGTAATCTAATTTGAATCTAATCATAGTTACTATCTAATTTTCATTGTTCAATCGCCTATTTATTTCGTCTAGACTGAGAAAAGCATACTTTCGTACAATACAAGGAAATTCTTCAGATTGTATCCACAACGATTTCCCGCAATTGGAAGTCTTTCTTTAGCTAGAAGTGGTTAAATTCAAAAAATAATATATTCAAAGATAAAATTCTGAACTAGAAATTAGCTTTCTATCCCCGATTTCTGTAAGAAAGAAATAGTAAAGGAAATTCGATCCTCTTGTCGGAAATATTGAAACATGATAATGCTTAAGACTTCAACAGTCTCTGTTTACATTATTTGCCTTGGAATTACAACGTGAACTTAAATCAGCTTGAATGGTCTCCCCAAAACTTTCTCGCGTACTCTGTAATAAACGTTTCATGCCAGAGAACGCCTTGCATGTCACTGGCGTACAATAGTTAGTTTTATAGTGAATTTAGCATCTTTAATGAATCTATCGTGTCGTACATGGAGAATTATTCGGTCATTAATCCCTAGCACGGGTTAATAGTATCCAAAAATTGAATTTGCGTTTTAGACACGTTTTTCTCAACCGATCGAAGCCCAAATTTGACACAAAATGCACTAGTAGTCAAAAATCCGAAACAAATTTGATATATTTAAGCCACTGCGTTTTTGAACTATCGCGTTTACTTTTTTCTGAAAATACAAAGCGACAGATATCAACCTCTTTTCGGATATTACACAAAATTTTTTAGGATTCTCTAAGATGTTAAAACTGCTTTCCGAATTTTATCTATCTAGCTCACTCCGTTTTGTAGTTATCGTGCTAACACATGGCCCCTCTTAATATAAATTGTTACTAAGAAGAGAAATACAGGAAATTATACTTCAAATTATGTGCAAGTAGATAATTTTCGCAAAATACGTGCGCGTTGAAGAATACCAAAGCATATGCATACATATATACTACAAAGCATATACATACATATATGCTACAAAGCATACATATATTTAGTAAACATTTTTGATTATATTTATTTATGTGTGGAAGTATTTTTCGTTTGGTGCAAGTTTTAATATCTCTTTCAAATCCGTTCTTGTAATTCAAATTTTAAGTAAAATTTGAATCAAATTTAATAATTTGTAATCAAGTATTCACAGCCCAATACTTAAAATTTGAAATCTAACCTTAAGATGTGGCAGCAATGCTTACACAAGAAAAAAAATATATATTGAACTCGATATATCACGAAGTTAAAAACAGACCAAAAACATGTAGTTAGGAAATAAAAAGTTAAAAGCAAATACTTGGGGGAAAAAAGTATAACTTTAAAGCAAACGTGTTAAAAGATATAATAATGCAGTAAAAACTGACAAACTTTCTAGAGAAAAAAAATTTTAGTCAAAGAAATGAAACACAAAAAAGTAATAAAAAATGACATATATCAACAATTGATATTCTGGATGCATTAAAATCTTAAAACGTCCTATAATATGATGCAAAATTATTTCAAACAATTGAGAAAATTGCAAAAAAATTTAAAAAGCAGTGTTTAATGATGAATTACAGCACGCGCATATTAAAATATTTTCTTTTATTCCGTTAAAAATAAAAATTAAGAAGTCTTTTGAAAGCGAAAAAAACAGCGAATGATGCATGCAATCAAACAGTGAAATAAATTTAATATTTTAGAAAAAAATAATAAAGAAAATGGAAATGATAAAAATTATGTTTAATTTAACAATCAAATACTGATTAAAAAATCAGAGAAAAACAGTACGGCAATGAAACGGATGTCACTCTAAAGCTGACTTTTTAAATTTTAAGATGTGTACAAAATATTTTTGTGCAATGCTTTGCTCAAAAGTTTTCGTCGAAAAACGTAAAATCTTTCAACTCCCATTTAACTTTTTTTAGGGCTCTAGGAGCTATTTAAAATCATCGTTAAACCTTTTAGGTACTAAGGAACATGTGTTCCGATTTTCGTTTGAATCCATCAAGGGGTGCAAAATTGTATAAGATTCAAACATATAAACAAAAGATAGAAGAAATAGAAGAAACTTTTGAAATTTTAGAACGAATCTATTTCATCCTGGATTCATATCATTTACAAGAAGCGATGATGAAACTGACATCCGTTTACAACGCGATACATGAGCAAAAGAGAGAGAAATTTCCCTTCAATAGTTTTTACAATGAGATTTCGATAGGGATTTCTTTGACACATGTAGATTTAGAACGTGAATCTTAGGTATCTTTAAAAGGATGTTCCAAGCATTAAGGATTTTTATCTCTTCACTCGAAGTGTGAGAAAATGCTACGACAGTAGTTTTGTAGAGCACGTGTATGATAAATTAAATAAAAAGAATGGAATTGGATCAAGAAATAAGAGATCATTTTATATATATATATATATATTCAAATTTATTATAATTACTTCTAGAAATACTAGATTTGCAATCAAATTATTGCATATGCCTAATTTTATCTATCTAGTTTGTTGCACTTGTGAGTTATTACTCTCAAATAGACACGAGTATACAGGCAATCCAAGCAAGAATTTTGTTCAAAATTTGTTAAAAATCTATGCTTTTAGTATAGAATGTATAGAATGTTTGTTTGTTGCATCCATAGAATTCATAGATGGACTGGTTGTGGAAATAACTTCATGTAAATTTAATTAAAAATAGCTTTTAGAAACAAAATTTTAAAAGTGCAGTGGATAATTTAAAAAAAAATTATTTTACACTTATGGTCAATTTTTCTCGGCCTCATCCTTTGGGTAAGAAATAGTAATTGAACGTAGGTTCTGAAGATATTGAAATACTGCAGTATCATCGTGTATTGTATTATATAAATGTACAAAATTTATAAACGTCATGAAGTACGTCATGAAGAGAATTAAAAAAAATCGATGTTAAAATCCACCTTTGCAAACATGAAACAGGTCAGATTAAATGCAGGCGTTTAATAATTGTTTTTATTCTCTTTCTTTTTAGATTCAAGGAAATCTGAAACATCTATGTTCATCAAAGGAAAAGATATTTATCAAAATCTATCAAAAGGAAACAAGGATATTCATCAAAATTTTTAAATGGAATGCTTGACGATCACAGCATTACAGATTACATCATGCATAAGAAAATAAAAATTTAAAAATAATTTTTATATGATGTATTAATATACAGTTTTTGCAATGTATTGCAAGCTAACATTAAACTGAAAAATAAAACTGTAAATATTTAAATGAGGTTTGAAATTTGAGCTCGGTATATTGTAATGTGATAATGTTTTAGACATGATTCTCCTGTCTTATTTTTAACATAAATCAATTATAGCACAGAAAAGAAGTGTTACAACAGCGTTTAAAAATGTACAAACCGTATTTTTTAATATCTTTTGAAGTTGTACCTTATATATAATTACTTCAAAATTAGAAAAAAAAAAGATTTTGTTTAAATCAATCTTTAAAAAAAAACCAACTAAAAATAAAAAAAATTAAAAATTAAAAAAAAACAAACAAGCAAAATCTTTATATCTTGGTTATTAACAATGAAAGGAAAAATCAAGATAAAGCAATAATGAAAATGAATTTGCATTTTATAAGAACAATGAAAAACATTAAGAAATATTATTGCAAAATGTATTTCAAAAATAATTTTGAAAATTTATTAAAATTAGAGAGAAAAATTTTACTGAAACAAAATTAATATCGCTGAAAAGCTTATTTTTTTAAAATTTGAAACCATGTATAAACGTTTATTATACAATAATATATTTCAGAATAACTGAAGGAAAATTTGCTAGTTTTGATTCATAGCAGTATTGAAGTGAGAACTATGGTCGAGTCTTAATGACTATCATAAGCCTTGGTACAACCCCTCCGTTTACAAGCACATCCCTTTATCGAAATGGTGGCAACTCGACTTAAGATCTTACTTTGACCATAAGGGAAAAGAGAACTAACCACAGTATCGAGAACTTCTCATCCTCGTATTTGGGGAAATCCTTGATGAAGGGAATGTCTTGGTTAATAAGTGATTAATAAAAATAAAATCTGCAAAAATTTAATAAGATTTTTAATTAATTGAAAATTAATCGAAATTTCAATAATTTTTCACAATAATTTCTAAACATATATCCCATAAAAACTACTTTTGAACCATTTTAAAATTTTAAAAAATTATCTTTTCATTGGTACCAATTTTATTTCTTTGCAGTTTCATTTTTAATTTCAATAAATTTTTCAAAGTTTATTATATAATTAATGAATGATGTAATTAATTTTTATAATTGATTCACTATTGAAATGCTCGATATTTGTTTATTTGTATGAGCCGGCCTTCGCAATGGGACTTTTAATTAAAATAAATAAATATCTGTTACAAAAATATTTAACTTTCAAGACTTATTTTCACCCTTTGTGGAAATATCTTGAGTTCATTATTATTTTGATATAATTTTATTTAGAAAAGTATGCGAAATTACATTATAAAAATGCAGACAATAAAATAAATATTTCTTTTTTATCATAATAATATTTTAAGATTAAAATATTTCACACTACAAATGCGGGATTTTTTTTCTCCTTTAAATCCGCGAACTGGTTATGTTAAAACAATTCTTGCATTCTAAGTTTTCTCTAAGGCAGAAAAGACTTCCCGTATTTTGTACTTTAACCGGCTTTTACATAACAGTATATTCTAGAATTCTAAAGTGATGCTCATTTCATCTAGGAGTCAAAAACTTTTGTGAATTTTATCTAGAAAAGTATAAATAAATAATAAAAACGCAGAAATAAAATAAAATTATAAAAATGCAGACTATAAAATAAATATTTCTTTTTAACATGATAATATTTTCAAGTTAAAATGTTTTCTGAAATGTTTTGAACTACAAATACGGGAATTTTTCCCCTTTTAATCCGCTGACCGGTTGTTATGTTAAAACAATTCGTGCATTGTATGTTTTCTCTAAGACAGAAAAAATTTACCGTATTTTGTCTTTTAATCTGCGTTTACATAATTTTATGAAATTATTGACATGTGAGTAAAACTTAATTTTTCAGCTATTCAAAGATGCGCTTAATATCGTTAGAGGTTTGGAGAAGCGGAGCAGCGGAAGTTTGGAAGCTTGGAATCACTCTAGAGATCTCTAACTTGAGTGACATCAGTGAATTATTGCTACAGTGCAAAAGACCCAATATGTAACGCGACAATGCTTGACTGGTTACATTTTGGTGCTGATATTTTGGGATCGTTTTACGCAAAGCCAGATTTGACTAAGCTGTGCCAAACAAATAGTACAGTGTTGCTGCATCGGTTGCTTTTCATTGCGAAATATCATATACAATAAGAAACAACAAAGTTTTTAATACCAAAATTATTGTTAAAAGAAGCTGTTTAATCTTTTGCTTAAAATTATTTAATGTTTAATGAAATAAGAAATGAAACTTTACTAGTTATTTGCCTTTCCTGTATATTTATTCGCTCTCAATTTACGGTTATATTGGTTAAACATTCTTCACACTAACTGCTATGTGCCAGATACTTCCCTTAACATCTATTCAATGTCGATTTATGATTTTGCTAGTCGAGCATTGTCTATAATATTTAGTGTTGTATGCCGAAGACTTACGTTACTCAATTGATGATTATGTCGATTAGATATTCTCCATATTAATTTCTGTGTTCTGAACATTTCCCTTCACATCTAGTCAATGCCGATTTACGGTTTTGTTGGTTGAATGTTCTCTACATTGATTGTTGTATGGTGGAGATTTATCTGAATATTATTCGATATCGATTTATGGCTTTGTTGATCAAATATTGACTGTATTAATTGCTGTGTGCCAGACACATTCCTTAATATTCGATGTCGATTTACAGTTTTGTTGGTTGGATATTGTCTATATTGATTGTTGTATGCCTTAGACTTACCTGAATACCTATTCAATCTCAGTTGAGTGTTCTATTGATCAGATATTTTCCACATTGATTGTTTTGACATCCAGTCTTCAATTGCCATCAAAGTTCAGGGTAAATATCTCTGAACTGTGTGACTTAATAAATTAGCCAAGAAACAATTGAATAAATTCTAATTAATTGCTTTCTAGTTTCCACTTCTCCTTCAGTGAGAGAGTTCATTGCATTTTTGCTTGCAAAGAAAATCAGTTATATACCCCTCTTCCCTTTTTGATGGAATTTTTATTCATCATGATTTCTCGCTTTTCCTGAATTTAAATCTGCAACTTGTAAAATATTCGAGATTTATGTCATATAATTTTGTTCTGATTGTGAAAATAACTGCCACATTCACGATACACTTCCCTAAACGACGTAGGATAAGAGACTATTTTGAAACTACACCGAATCTTTTCGGAATCGGACATCGAAATGATAAATTACTATTTGAGCAGAAAGATAGAACTAGAGAGCCTTCGCCAAGAATTCCTGATTTCCATGCAACACTAACATTAGGCACTTAACCTTAACGGATTATACAGAGATTATTTGATGAGACCAATTGTAAGCATTGTTTTTAAATACTTTAATATGATTTGTTTCATCTTTGTAAAAATCAAATTTTATTATCGATTTTACCGTCATTTCCTGGAATACTAAAGCTTCGAAATTTTGCATATTTAGTTGTTTTTGACATCCATAAAACTTTTAATAATTTTAGAATTCTTAGTTATCAATTAATGTATCTACATATTACAAGTTGATTCATAGAGGAGACGCCATTTAATTGGAGAAATATGAGTTTGTAAATTCAAAAATATTTATATTTAAGATTATAAAATGTATTCGAGACCAAAATATAGAAAACAATAACTTAAACAGTTAGACATACATTAAAACTGAAAGTCCTTATAAATGTGATGAAAATCTCAATCGATTCATCGTATTTCTGTCTGTGTCTTACGCTTTTGCTTTTATTGTTTTAACCACCAGATTTTTCATAAAATAAAATCTTTGTTCTTTTTAATTCGCTAACAAGAGCTTTTTTTAAAATTATGTTTATTGTTTGAACAATTTTGTTTGCCTCGAACTACTTAATATTTGTAAAAATAGGATTTTATAAATGATTTTAGGTTCACCTTAATGATGCGCTAGAACTTTGAAATTTTGTATAGCTTGTGGCGGCTTTCAGACTAGGACTGCTAGACAGAGAAAGAATCGTAACAGGTAATTAAAGAATTTTATTTTCCAGTTACCAAATAAATAAGTTTATGAAAAATACAAATTCAGCGCATTACTTCTTCTATGACTAATTATTATATATTAAATTTTTAATTAAATTATTAATTCAATTACAATTCTTTTTCTCTCTTTAGTTATAAAATATTAAATAAATTAGCACTTTATTAAATACAATTATTCAGGTTCTTATATGTATCATTAAGTTCCCTTTGTTAATAGGATATTTAAAAATACCGACATCTGCGTCAATAATATTGAGTACGAATGTGGATGCCGTGCAATCCAGTGTCATAATAATTAAATAAATTCATTTCCACAAGGTTAATAATATACCTAAATAAAACTTTAACATATTAATAATGCATTTAAATACGAAATTATATTAAACAGTTTAATAATAGAATAGTCTCATAATAGAACGCAAAGGTCTAGGATCGCAAAATACATAAATCAATCACCATGCAGGTCTCTGTATTCTTGATGACAATGCAAAATTTTAATATTTTCAGATTTTAATATTCAGTTAATCTATTAAATTCTTATAAATGGTACATGTAAGACCCACCATCCTAAGCAGAATTTGGGATTAAGTGATTTTAATATTTCAGAATATTTATTAAAAATGGGTTACAAATTAAGAATTCAAAAAATAAACAAAAGTTAATTTGCTTATTTTACTTTTTAGTGCACTGATAAAAGTGTGTTTTAAAAAACGGATTTCAAAACGTTTATTTCAAACGTTAAGCATCATCTTTATAACTTGGATAAAGGCATTTTGCAAATATTATTGCATCCTCTTTACCGAAATCCATCATGATGTTTATAAATACATATATCACAATGTATGTTTTAATAAGAGTTTTATTGAGTTGGGGAATATCCAATATTAATTAATTTTTTAATTAATGTTTTAAAATTTATTCTTACAACATAGAATTTGTTCATAACCAGAATGTCAGTTATCAAGTCTCTGTATTTTATAATTTTTGAATATTTATATTGGTAGTCTCCTTAGGAAATTTCTACCTCTTAATCTCCTTGAAATATTTACAGAAAAAAAAATAAGACGCCTATTGCTAATGAATTAAAATAAACAAAATTCGTAGCGAATAAAATATGTTTCGCATTTTCCAATTCTTCCTCTTTTACGCCATTTCTACCCCCTCCTACTAATATTTATAGAGAAAGTATTCCCTCAAAATGTAAATTTTGTTCCATTCTGCGTAGAAAATTCAAGGTAACCCCTCGAACAGATAGAATTTCTTCATTTTGATGTATATCTTTATATCTATTTCCTGTACTTTTATTTTATAATTTTTGAAGTGTATTTAAAAATTTGTTTAGTTTATATAATCAAAACAGTTTGATTCAGTTTATATATTTGAATATAATTACACCATGCAAGCAGAATTAGCTTACTTGGTATAATACCAAATTGTCATTTGACTTTTATAAAACATTACAATTAACCGGCGTTTAGCTAACAAAGATGTCTAGAACAAGTTATACGAATGATTGGTTCTATTTTAAAATTTGCACGATTTTCCACTGAAATATAGCATTAAACTTTGGAACAATATTGCCAAAGCAATGCAAACGGCTATGAATATAAATATTGATACAAAAAGTAACTACTGACTCTTATAACTCGGCGTATGAAATATTCATAAAAGACGGTAATTTTTCATCCCATCTTCAAGAAAACAATGCAGGGCCTCTATTATTTTTATTCAGCGCAGCATTATTCTAAGCTATTTGATTTAGACAATCATTCAAATGATTTCCTTTAATGATCAATTCATAGAAATGATTGACATTCTTCGTGACTGGTAGATTGGCATGTTATGGTTGCTATTTTTTGCATTTGTTGTTGGCCTTGGTGAACTCGGTTTTTTTTTTTAATACTATTTCTGGCATGTTTGTTTTTTAATTCTTAAAGAGTTCTTTTTCTATTAGATAAATGGCTGACGATAAAAATAAAAAGCAATTCGTTCCAATACTAAATTAAAAAATCTATTAGTTTCAAGTTCTAATATATATATATATATATATATATATATATATATATATATCGATAAAATATTCATCTCGCCTTTAGAATTAAAATTGTCAAATGCAAAGATATGCAATCATGGTTTGAAATAAATTTTCATTCATGAAAAACTTATCTGATTGATATTATTATGTCAATCATTTATTTTCCAAATCTGAATTTTATATTTGCATAGAATGAGAAACTGCGTTCCCTAAAATAGAACTTATTAAAATTAAAATTTCTAACTATACAACGCATTATTTCTTTTGAAAGTTTCAAATAGATTTTTTAAAATTCTTTTATTATTTATTTTAGTCCCCAAAAATGGAAAAGATACTGTTATTGTTCTTAAGTCGAAGGCTATTTACGCATTTATTAAATTTATTTGCATCATACTAGTACTATATTTAATAGCAAAAATTGGAGCCAAATTCCAAATATTGTTTGCAACTAGATCACGAACTATTTTGGATTATTTATTAATAAAAAGGTTTTTAATTATTCATCATTTAAATATGTAATTTTAATTGAATTCCTAAATAAAACTATGAGGAATATTTTGCTATATGTGTATATTCTCTTTACATTATTTTAGTAATCTTTTGAGTCATTCTGATATCATAAATTTTTTTATGTTGGAAAAGAATATTGCGTGTTTTCACAATATTAATTTATTTATATATCTGTCAACAAATTAATAACTAATAGATTAACAATATTAATTTATTTATATATCTGTCAACAAATTATTAACTAATAGATTTCAGAAAGTCAAAAAGAGATTTATTGTTATTGTTAGATTAAAATGGAGTATCAGCATTTAATCACAGGTATCTATAAAATCAAAAATAATAAGTTATGAGAAAAATATTTTAACTGCCTTTTCAACGAACCAAAATTAACATTAAAAAACAGAAATCATGAATTTATGATATCGAACTTAATTTTTAATACAAAAAATAAAGTGCCAAAATAATTTTGAACAATTCATTAAATAATTAATTTTTATTAGCAAAAAATGAAAATAAATTGTCAGTAGTTATTCTTGATAAAAACTGTAAATCGTTTGATTTTAAATTTTTCTTTAGTGATTTTTCAGAATTCTACTAACGTATTCTAGCAACAGTTCTTCATTATATATTCTCATTCTTCCACAATAAAAAGTAATACTTTAAATATTTTTATTAAAGTCAATAAAAAAAAATTTGTTTCAAAAATATTTTTTTAAAAATAAAACTGAAATGTCAAAAAAATAAGAGTAGAGTTGTTCAAATTCTCGCAATTACTATCGAAACGAGCATTCGTACTTTTTTTTTCTCTCATAGCTGTTTGCATTCATTCAAATATCTTTAAATTTCATAAAATTAATTAAAACATTATTCAGAAGAATAAAGTTGGTAGCATTGAAAGTTAAAATTTTAAATTTTAAGATGATATAAAAAATATTACTTGTGGAATTATTTGATCTAACAATACTGCGGAAAAAATCAGAAAATTCCGGTTCCTTTCCGCAGTAATTTCTAACTTATTGAATATTTGACTAAATTTTGCACTTTGAAATATTAACAATATTCTTTTCCTAGTCTTAAAAAAATAAGAATGCTCATTTTGGTATAATTCCACTTGTTTAGGAGGTAAAATATACATAGCCACTATGACTTTTATTTATATTAAGAAATATAACCATAAAATAATAAGAAAAAACTATTTTCTTTTCTTAATTATTATTTCTTATTATTGTCTTACACAATACAGTGTTTTCGGTGAAGAAATCACAATAATAGATAATTTTTATTTTCTTACATACAAAAGTATTCAAAGAGTAATTATGGTAATCGGCAAAAAAATTCTGAGATTTTAGCAAATCTCCATATTTTTTCCTCAACACTTTGAAAAACACATTTTTGAATTAATGTCTGTCAGTCTATTTGTGAACAAGAAAACTCAAAAATATTTTGACATAGATAGATTTGACTTTCACTTACCCCAAATTTATAGATTTTTACAAATTTTTAATGTAATCTATTCCCAAGAAATATGTTTTTCTGAGAGCATGTAAACACGATAACTAAAAAAAGGGTGCGGTGCAGATAAATAAAATTTTATATGGAGTTTTAGCATCTAAAATGTTTATCTGTATCATATTTAAATCAAATCCGGGAATGAACGCCTGTTGGTCTGTACTTTTGCATCCATGTAAACGCAATAACTCAAAAACATAACTACCGATTTGTGATTTTGCTACTAAAATTGCAGTTTCATGCCAGATTTCAGTGTTAATCAGTGGACAAAAATGTCGTCAAAAATTATATGCTGGGTTTGCCATCATTGTACTACGGTTCTTGTAACACTCATACGCGGGACTCCGATAGTAAAAGAGCATTGCACTTGTGGATTTCATGATCTTGCCCAAAGCACACAATTTTTATGCGGAGGGGGTGGAGATGAGGTGAAATAGTATCTCTATTTGGGAATATGTGAATAAAGTTGCGGAGATACCATTTCCGTTGACTAATCTGTAAAAACATCATTAATAATTCAAATTCGAAACACATTAGTTATTCTTTAAAAAAATTAAAAATACTTCCTCAGAAAATTTTAAAAAATACTTACAAATAGGAAAAATTAAAATCATTTTTAAAAATTAAAAATCGACTAAAAATAAATTCATTTCACATAAAAAAATACATTTGCCAAATGCTATCGAAAAAAAAATTGAATTTCTCTTAGAAATAACTTTCACATTTAAAAAAAAATAAAGAAAGGATGTTTGAAATTTTTCTGGTTTTTGCTAGTTTCTTTCTGAATATTCAGTTTAAAAATGAAAGATTTTATTTATTCGAAAGTCATTGCCAACTAAAAATGGAAAATAGGTAGACGAAAAGTGAGAAAAACAAGATTTTGGCCTTAGATACCACATGATTAAAAAAAAAGTTTACCCCACCTACCTCATTCTAAAACCTACTTGTAAAGCAACTTAACAGTTTGATGGATGGATTAGTGGGTAAAAAAATAAGTGAGACCCTGTTTACGATTTTAATAAACACGCCATTAAAAAAATGCAATTCCATCCACTGAGTATCGCCCACAACTTAGGACACAAGCTGTCCTACTTTCGCTTGTCTCGAAATTTTTTTCCACGGTAATTTTTAAAACTCCTCTGGCACAGTAACCCACTGGATGATAAACCGTCAAACTGACCTTGCTCATGACACCAAGTGAGAATTTTTATCCGGTCATCGACACTGATTGTTTCTATTGCCTTTGATTGTTTTTTCTTTCGGAGTTCGCCGGGTTCAAGTAGTCCTAGACCGAACGAGGCCTTGCGAGAACGAAAATGGACCCAAACGCTTCTCATCAAGTCGAGATATTAAGCTTTCAATCTCATCTTCCACAAAGAGGTTGCTCAACTTTCAACTTTAGCTCGGAACATACTTTTCTTTATCTTTCTAGGTGTTTGCAAGCATCGGTTTTTGCGCTTTTTCAATAGCAGGAAAAAGGAAAATGACTTTTCATTCATGAATTCGTCTGCAAAAGCACACCTGGAATGAATTTTTGTTTTCTTACAACACCGGCACAATTTTCTGGATATTTGTTGTACACTTTTTCCCCCCTCAATCTCTGTTCTCGCTTTTAACAAAATATGAATTCGCGGAAAGAGGTTCTTTTTCTTTTGCTTGCATTATCGAAATCATGCCATTCGTGTTATTGAGAAGGAAAAAAAATTATTCTGATAATGATTCTTCAACGCCGTCGGTATTCTGCTTTAAGTGACCAAGACGGAAGAAAAATAATTCAATATACACCCAGATTTAAAAATGTAATAATTCTTTGTAGCCGAAAAAATTAGGCACATATGTCATCAGTACACTATATATTGATGTGCATAATTTTTCTATTTCTTAAGATTTTGTCACTTTTAGCTCTATATATTAACGATATATTTCCCATATATCGTTCATTTCATTTTATAAAAAAAATATTTACTTTATATATTATTTTATATATACAAAATATATTTTATAAGTTTTTCCTCAAGTATAAAATTACGGTACGATCACCATATGTGAAGCCTTTTTGAAAGCTTTGACTCGTCGAATATGATAATCTAGAAATCTCTATCATGGTAGATGTTAGATAAGCTTTTTACTTTCTCGTGAACGAAATATAGAAAAAATGTTGTAATCATCAAAAAATTCGAACTCAAAATTTTGGCAGATTTCTACATTTAAGACTATCCTACTGAAAATCATTATTTTGGAAAATGTCTGCATGTCCATCTGCGTCCAAGATAAATCAAAAACACTTTGAGCTAGACAGGCGAAATTTGATATACGGTCTTTACACAAAATTTCTAGATTTCTACCGAATTTTGTGCCAACTCCGTTTAAAAGAAGTCTGTCTGTCTGTCCCGCTGTCTGAATATATGTTAACATGATAACTACAAAACGAAGATAGCCAGATGGATAAAATTTGGCATATAGATTTAACATTTATAATGTATACAATACACCTATCAAATTTTGAACTAAATCCAACAAGGGGCTGACTATCTGTCGGTCTGTCCTTTCAGAAGTATGTAAACGCGGAAACTCAAAAATAATATGATTTGAATGTACAAAATTTGGTATAGGATTTAGGAACTACATTTGTAGTTCTGTCTCAAAGTTTTGCTTTAATCTGCTAGAAAAAACACGCCTAAATCCCAAATTCGATTTTCGGTTACTATTAATATTAATTGCCAAAAAATATTCACTAGGATAGAATTGTATTCCATAACTATCGTACGCCAACGCCATGCTTAACATCTTTACTAGATAGTATGCGAGATAGTTTGGGGAGACCACTACCGCTAGTTAATGGTTATCGAATGTTTCGAGAGACCATATCTTGATAATGAGATCATATTGTAGCCTACACATATTGAGTACTGTTTTAGAGAAATAATTTCTCGCGCCAATTACAAAAATTGATGCTTTATATAATGTGATATTAAACATAAACTTTTTGTTTTGCTTTCTAATTACAGAATTTAATTTCATTATAATCTCACATTTATTATAATTCTGACTTTTTTTAGACATTTTAATGAAGAAAGAAATGGAAAGAAACTTTCACTCTTCTCATAATTTATTAAAATTGGGAAATTTAAAAAAAGAATTGTCTAATTAAATATGGTTAATTTCAAAGATTATCTCTTTTTACATGATATTTTGGTTAGATTTAAAAATACAGTACTGCCACTAATTTTAATTTTCTTACTTTGATTTCAGTAATTTTTTTTTATCATTTGCTGTGTACTATTTTTAAATGATGAACAAAAACCAAGATAATTGAATCATTCTTTAATCAGGATAATTCAATTATCTTGATTGAAATGATAATTCAATTTTCCTTCTTACAAAATTATAGTCCTTATGGGATGAATACTTAATAATACTTACTTAATACTTAATAATACATAATTTCATGATACGATTACGAGAAAATTTCATACAGTTTCTCTGATAATTTATTAGAATCCAATACTCAATGCTCTTTAAAAGTTTACATCTCTGTTGTTAATAAGGGATTGCTCACATGCTCGCGTGTGTGTGTTGGCGCTCTACAGGCAGACCTTTTTGCCAATAATACAATTAGACAATATCAAAATTGGAGCCTTTATACTCTGAAGAACGAGAATGTGCACCTCGGAGCGACTTTAAAAAAATTTAGTTAGCATTTTAATTAATAAAAAAAACCAAACAAGATTGGCTTACTTCCTCACTAATTTTTAATGATATTATCACAAAAAAAATTAATTTAGCACATTCTTAACCCTTTAAAAGGCCATTTTTTATGGTATATTAAAATATTTTTAGAATTGCGATTGGCTTAAGAAAAGTAATACATTTAGCTTATTAAATAAATTTAATTAAATTAATTAATTAATAATTAAATAACAAATTAGGACACATTATTTTGTGCGAGATAAGGAATTGAAGCATTCTGTTTTATTTTTTAAAAATATGTGCGAACAACTTTATACAAGCATTTAGGAATTTGGTGGTAAGGAATTTGGCAGATTTCCTGCGGATCTAGAAAGAATTAAAACAGAAACAAGTTATTTTTTTCAGTAATTTAGTTCCATTTTTAACCATTCTTTAGAAAACATTTCACACTTTTAGAATTTTACAATTCTATATTTATTTCATTGTTGAAGAAAAAGTCAAATCGTTACCATTGGTGCTACAAATATTTCTTTATAGTTTGGTTTTCCTTCCATTGTTGAAGTTCGGCTTTCGTTCTTTTGTTTAATTCGATTTTTTTCTGTACTATAATAATAATAACATAAATAGGTTTGTTTAAGACATGTCTTTAATAAATTTTTTGATTACTGTAGCGATTATAATTGTTTGACTTCAGAAGAAAGCAATAATGATTTTTTTTTTTTAAATCGAGCATTGTTATTGAAATATACTGATTTTATTTTTATTATCGGATGAGAAAAAAATTTTTTTTAGTAATTCTTTGGTATATTATGTAAATCATGAAATACATTCAAATTTTTAAACTTGAACGTCTTCTTAGATTTCCAAAGAGTCTATCATCTACTATTCTACTGTATTCTGATGATGATTTGGTGTGTGCCAAAAGTGGCGTTACACCGGTAAAAGCTCATAAATAAAATAAAAAAAGATAGAATTTAAATAGCTATCAAAGGAATAGCTACTAATTTTTTTTTCATAATCTTGTGTACTAGAAGCTAAAAACAACCAAAGAAAAAAAAGGACCAAGCATAAAAAGAAAAAGTAGAAAGGTCTAAATGACCCAAGCAGAACAGCCTACATAATATTCCAACAGCATCATTGAAACATAATTTTTAAATAATAAAATTTACCGAAGATAGGCAATTTAAATTTAGAAAACAGAAAAAAATGAAAAAGAAAAAAGAAAAAGCAAAGAGAAAAATTTAAATAAACAAAAAAACAAAGAGAAAAATATAAATAAACTAATGAAAAAATATGTAAATGAAAAAATAAATAAACTGAAAAATAAATATATACAATGGCTCAATCTAAGATAGAGTCCATGATCAGGAACAAAAAGCCACATAGAATTCTTTTTGCATTTTTTTTCTTGTAATCACTATATATTGTCCACTTTTAACAGTGCTTGACAAAGAAGGATAAATTATTGTTCAATTTGGAAAATTCTGTTTTCATTATGATATAGGAAATCCAAAATATTTTGAGCTTCTAAAGTCAATTTATTGTTTAATAGAATTTGGGAAATATTTAGTTGAGGTTTAATAAATTTTCTCAAATGATGAAGAATAGGACAATGAAAAATATAATGTGGAATGTCATCATAAACATTACCACATCTACAATTTCTCAAACTAAAGATAATGTGGACAAAGTCCATGGTTTATAGTTAAGTGGGCTAAATATTTATTGTCAATACGTCTATTTATTTTTACCTGAGAAAAGATACTGAAAGTAAAGCGGCCATTTTCATTATTTTCCCATCTTAATTGCCATTCATCGATGAGAATTTTACGCAGTCGAGTTTTGGTTGTTCTTTCAGATTCTCCAAGTTGATAGTCTATTGCAAGTTTTAAGTGAAGCAGCTTTGGCAGCCAGATCAACTAGTTCATTACCTTTGATGCCAATGTGGGCTTTAACCCAGTGTAATGAGATATTACCATCTACCAGACTTTTAACATCTTTTTTTTTCTTTTTGGGGTTGAATGTTTGAAGAGCCTTTAATAAACTAAGGCTGTCCGTGAATAGATGATAATGCAAATACGGTTTATTAGAGTTTTTCAAATTTAGAGCTTGCCATATTGCAAAAAGTTCTACTTTAAAAATTGAATAGTGATTTTTGAGTCTATACTGAAACTCTTCAATTTAATCTTCGCCCCCAAAAACACAAAAAGCTGCACCAAATTGTTCGTTCTTTTTCGAACCATCTGTATAGATGGAAAGCGGAGTTGACACTGCAGAAACATCCCACTGTATCTTTTCAATCTTACTGGGGTGAACCCATCTATTTTCATAACTAATCCTTTTAGAGCCCTCAATTGTTTGGCCAAAAATATTGAGGTCTTTATTGTGATTTTTTATCCGTTACCAAGCGGTTTCACTATCACATATCAGATCTACTGGTTCAAGTCCACTAATTATTTGTAGAACTGTTGTAGATGTTGTATGAAAAGCCCCCGTTATTGTTAACAGTGCTTTACGTTGTACTCAATTGATCTTTTGCCTTTGTCTATTAGTGCCCTTCCACCAGACTGCAACTGCATATACACTAAAATACTGCATATACTATCATCTACTATAAAAAAACTTGAATCTTTTTAGATTTTTTTCCAACATGTTTCGATTTAGAAAGCATATGACGCAATTAAGTTGAAGTTCATTCACTTTCCGTTTAAAATTAAACTTCAAATTTTAAATGAAGCTATCCACCATTAGCGACCAGTTGGCTCACCATATTTTCCGACCAAAATTTTCAATTAAATATTTTATGTTATTTGGTCTTAATTATTTTTACAGCAATCTAGATTGAATCCTCAAATTTTAATATCCATATAATCATACTATTTTAGGAACCTTACACCATTTTGGTTTCTGTACTATGTATTCACTTATTTTTTTTATCATCTCCCCTAAAATTAGAACTTTACTTTGAAGATGAAGTATTTAAACTTCAACTAATACAATTTTTTTCACTAAATAGAAATAAATTTTTTAATGTGGAAACAGAATCGTTCAGTATTAAAATTTCATATATGCTACAGAATAATTTTTATGATTTATGTACTACTTAAAGGTTATTCAATAAAAATTTTCTCTGATTCATTGTAAAATTCAGTTTTCAGTTTTACTTTTTAAAAAAATTTAAGTGGCATATATAATATTTTATTTTGTTGCTGTCGATGAATGCATTTTTGAAATCTAAATTTTATTCAGTCTTATGGTTCTATGAATCAATTCTCGATATTAACTTTCAAATCAAAAAATCAATCTTCTACGTGAAATTTGGTCGAGCTGTGAAACTTCGAATATCATTATTTTAGGGCAATCAACAATTTCGTTATTTTAAACTAATCAGCTTTGAGGAAACTCCAGGCGCAAACTAACGAATCTCGGTCAAGATGTCAATTAAGTGGTCTGAAATCAAACTTTTTTATAGTACTTATAGTTATGATATTAAAATTATTAGAACTCAGCCAGTTTTAGCCACAAAAGAAGGGGAATTATCACCTCATCATAATAAATAGCTTCTGAATAACAAGTTTTTTAGATAACTGCAATCCTTTAGAAAGAGATAGAAAAGTGATTTTCATCACCTAATTTCGACTGCTTTTTAACCTAAGCATATGAGACTCCGTCCAATTTAGTTTAATTTTATTAACGTCCCGTTTTAGAGCAACTCTAGGGCTATTCTGAGATGGACCTCATAACCATGAACCATGATCAGATGACGAGAAAGACACCTGGCCATCCTTCTCCAAACTTCTACACCAGTAGGATAACATTTGGCACCAAATGTTTTAACGTGCACTAGATCCGCTTACACGAAAGTTCTTTGGTGGAATCGGGTCCCGAACATGAAGCCCTCCGATTCCGAGACATTACCACCAGGCCACTGCGGCTCCAAAATTTCGTCCGGCGTTGAGCTAGTAGTATAGCTTTCAGCTCCGGGTTCGACACTCACTTTCACTAACGATCCGTCATGTGTGCAAGTCTGGTGCAAATTTATTTTGATGTCGTAGGGCAAACGCTCTTTTGTTAGTGTGGCGTATAAGTTTAGAAAGGGAGTGCTCATCATCTGACCGATGTTTAAAATTATTCCTAAATAACCTTAATGTTACTTTCAAACAGGTCGTTAATGTAATTAATTCAACTTAATCGTTCTTTTTCATAACTCCAACCCTTCTTGAAATAGAGAACATTTCTAATCAAAAAGAATCTGCTTTTGCCTTTCTTACATCGAGCAAACAAAACTCTCTTAAAAAGTTAAAAATGAATAGATTTAGCATTATTAAGTTGGAATATTTCAAATGATTGGATACACAATGCATACTGATTTTTTGTGTTGAAATCTGTTACCATAATAATTTTGGGGAATTTTTTTTTTTAACTAGCTACTTTATAACAATTGCAGTTAGTTCAATGACTGATTTCTCAGGAGGAATTTTATTTTGTTTCATTTTAATCGAATCTCTTACGAATATTTTGATATTCATGCCTTCCTTAACAAAATAATTTTAAATTACAAATTTTTATATCGTGTAGATCTTATTTTTTCAAAACTTTGAAGTTGTTCTGTTTATTGCTTACATAAGCTTTCTAATTAAGTAAAGTAATTGCGTCATCTAACATTTATCTAATTGCACATTGTCGGCGCTTAATTCATTTCCTTATTGTTCAAGCAAAATATGCTTTTGATTTCAGTATTAAAAAGGCAACGCATTTTATATTCAGTTACATATTAACTGAATTAAAATAATCTGGTAAAAGGGACTAGCGATTTGTTTGCAATTATTTGACACATTTTCTAAACATTATTCAAAACAAACAAAAAAGAAGATGAAATAATTAAAAGGTAGTAAAACCCATTAAAATAATGCTTTAGTTTTTAACAATTTTGAAACTAATTTTTTAAACTATTTTTGAAAGGTTATTAAAGATAGAAAAAAAAAGGGAAATAATTTAATTGATGTAATAAAAAAAATTACTAAAATCATTTTAAATTGGTATAAAATTTATGTTTCTGTGATTTTGTGGAAGATCTTGACCGAAGGTTTTATTTAAATATAAATTTTTAACTAATTAAAATTACAAAAAATTATTCCGAGTTACAAATCCCGCCCTCCAAAGTATTCATGTGTCAGTTTTGTTGGCAACGTCGTCTAGAAGTGTGTTCTGTAGAATGCCAGCTGACACACATACGTATTCACTTTTATTATGTTTACTAATAGTACAATATATACAATTCTATATAATAAATAAAACAGTTGAAAGATAGTTATCAAATTGTGATACACAGTTTCAATGTATATCGCAATTTGAGGTTTTAAATTAATTAATTAATATTTAAATAATATAAATTAAATACAACCAGTACTGAACAAGCCGATTCCCAAATACGGTTACTTTTTAATATAGATTACTTCAGATTGTACAAGCTACTTCATACAGGTTGCTTTAGGTGAATGTGTACACTTGAAAATACTGGAAATTAATGTGTCTAGATATCTATTAACCCAAAATGCCTAACGATATTGTTATATTTTCGGAATATTATCCAACATTCAGATTTTCCAGTAACATACATAAAATATCTTGTGCTTGCCGAGATTTAGCAAGATGATATAGCATGGCGCCATCGGAAAAATACTTTAATGTCATTTTTTAAAACGTGAAGTGGCAAAAAAAAAAGTCCCACTTTGGGTGTCATTTATAACTAGAAGAGAAGGGATGAAAAGAAAATTATATTGCAAGTTCCATTTAACATCATTACATTATTAGCAAGTAGAGATATCATGATATAAAAAATAAAAAAACTATGACTTATATGTACTGCATTTCAGTAAGAATGTTCCACAAGCCTCAGGGGCATTCACTTAGTGTCCAGATCTAGAAGGTGGAAATATTAAGAACCTTCTTATTTTTTATCAGCATAAAAAATTACATTTTATAGCTCCAAAATGGGTTTTTCTTATCTTCTAATAATATGAGAGGGTTTTTTTTGTACCATTTATAGACACTAACACATTTACCACATTAGAATGCCCAGAAATGGCCTAATGGTTGAAAAACATGAATGAGAATAAGAAAGTGCATGGTTTTTATCATCTTCAAGCTATCTTCATATTAGAACTAAATGTCTAATAATATTGTTGTGATGTCTTCCCGATATTAAATGGCATTCAGAACATCGAACAACACAGTGGAAATATTTAGCAATATTTTGTGCTAATAAGGTATTTGTTAATTTTCATTATTTAAAAACAACCAGACGACATATGTGACAGACTCCTGCCGAGGTTTTACTTTAAATAAAAGACAAATATGGGCCACTTTTCCTTTAAACTTTCTTTAGAAAGATAACTTACCCTTCATGTAGGAACTCAAACTTAATCTATTTTGCTTCTATCTCCGATGGTCAGAAATCAATTTGACAAACAGATAATGACACGCTTTTCTTTTAGGAGCGTTTAACTAATGAACTTTTAGCCGAAACATTCAGTGAGGGATTTAGGTACTATGAGGTATCTTAGGCAAAGTGCATCATATGTCGCAGCTCTTTTTTTAAAAGTGCTGTTTTAGTAAATTAGCCAATTTGATTTCACACTTCATTACATATTTAAAATAATAATAAACTTAATATTTGAAATTATATTTTTTTTAATTTTAATTTTATGATCCCAAACTGCCCTGCATTCATATTTGTACGCAATACTATTGAAACAGGCATTCAGTGTTTATTCAGTTCAGTTGTATTAACAACCCGTTTTAAAGCAACGCTAGGTTTTTTTTTAGACGGATCTCGTAATTTTGAACCGTGGTCAGATAATGAAGACGGCATGCTGACACTCCCCTTTCCAAACTTCTGCAGCACTAGAATAGGAGGGCTTTGGTTCGGACAGATTTAACGTGCACCAGATCCGCATGCCCATCGGCTCTTCCGTGGAATTAGATCTCGAATTAGAAATCCTCCGGTTCCGAAACCGAGACTTTACCACGGGGTCACCGCGGCCCATTCGTTGTTTATAAATATGCTAATAATTTAGTGAACGTAATGAAAAATATTAGAATCAACTCTACTTGTTAAAGTGTTAATATTATTCCAATATTTCGTAACTCTTATAATTTGTATTTTTTTTAAACAAACTTATCAATATGTCAACAAGAAACTAAACTGTTCTGATCGATTTTCTTGAGGCCTCTTTTCAACCTAGTGACCTTAGGTAGCTACCTGGTTACTAGGTTCAAATCCACCATTGACTGTGTTAGAACAAGCCTGATTAGAAAGACCATTACAACAACATTCAAAATAAGCATATATTTTTCTATTATATAGGATTGTCCCTTCACCTGATTCTAATATAAGGATTTGATCATTTGAAAGCAAACTTTCATTTAAGATCCATTTTAAGCAATCATAATGATAAAAAATCAAATATTCAGATATTATATTCCAAAAAGTATTATATTGCAGTATATTTTTTATAATTGAATCGAATTCTTTCGCATCTTAATTTGAATATTTAGCCACCATTTTTTTGAGGCGATCGTAAAAAAAAAAAAAATGAACAAAAATTATTTAGAATAAGAATCTGGTTCTTAAAAGTTTAGATCTTCGTTGTTTACAACATGGCGATTGTAGTGAACTGAGAACAGTGTGCAGTAAACAAATACTGATATTTCGGTTTATCCATTCTTACTTTTTAAAGCTGATGCTGCAACAATGAGATTAGAAATTCGAAACTGCATCAGCATTGGTTGTTTGCGTTTCAAAATAAATTCAATGCAATAATATTAACCGCTGTTTTTCTCCCTCATGTCTACAGATAAGTCACCTTTGACTGAATGGGCATGGAACTTCAAACTATGTCGATTTGAAAGAAAATTTTTCAAATATCTTTTCATACTGCACTTGTTTAATATCATAGCAATCTCAAAAATAGTAGCTACTACAAGTGGTAATAATTTTTTTATCTTGCAAATATGTAAATAACGTATTCCATTAAATTTATTTCGAATTTACATTATTAACTTTTCCTTACTGGCACACACACACAAAAAAAAATTTGTTTTTCTTAAGAAAATAGCTTAGAAAATGAACAAATTTTATATTTTTCCACATGCATGTTTTGTTTCAATTCTTTTATGTTAAATGTTCTTCGTATTTTTTTTTATCTTATTAAATTACAATGAAATGCAAATTTAAATGATGGAATTTTAGTTTAGATAATTATGTAGAACTGCAATATTTATTTCAGTTTCTTTATTATAGTGTGAATAGTGAGATTTTATTGTTTTATGAATTCATTATATATTTTTATTATTTGAATTCACAGAGACACTAAGTTAATAATTTTACTGTAGAATAATTCTATAAAATCATGCTCATTAAAATTATGGTTTAAGATTAAATGGAAAAATTTAAAAAGATAAAAGTTATTTTCATACTTTTGATTAATATCATATTTTTTACTTTTTACTATCAAGCACAAAACAGTATCATAGTAAAAATAAAACTGGTAATAACTTAATAGGTTACTGTTGCATTGCATTCAAATTTTTCCTTTATTTAAATTGGTTATTCTTGACTACTGTTCCCTTTAAAAGGATTTAATAAGTGGAACTCGTAAAGCAAAATATATATAAAAAAGTAGATTAAATTTTTAAAACTGTTGAATTTATAATAAGAAAACTTGTTAATGCAGAAATAAAATATTGCTCTCTAAATTAGATAATTGAGGCAGAAGATATTAATTATTTGAAATCCCAACATTCTTTGGACAAGGAATGCTATATAAATCATGAGAGAGGAGGGAAGTTGCAGATAAAAGCTTATATGAAAAATTAAACCACAATTACTTATATATATAATATTAATTTTGAGTAGAAATCTGGAAAAATTTCTTTTTTTCCTTTTCTGATTTAATTTACTTATAAAGTAGCTTTCTTTACATAATATTTTGTTTATAATATTCATTTTTTGAAATAGTGTAATTTTGTATAAATAATATGCAAAATAACACTATAATTTGGGAAATAAAGCCTTCAAGGCCATTCAAAATATTTTATAGTATTAATTATGTACATACATATTTTATACATAATAAGTTCCTCATAAAATTTTTCTTTAAATTTAGAATTACTTGGTTAATATTTAAAGTTTCAAAATAATATCTCTTGCAGGAAATGTTTGAAGTTATTTTTATGGTTGTTAGTATCAATTTTATTTTATAATACTTTATATTTTTGTTGATTAATTTTAATTTGTTTGAGGTGAATTTTTTAATTGAATGCTTAATTATATTTTACTTCTAAAATGATGTAAATATTATGTGTAATGAATAATTTCATTATAATTTTACCTAGCAATTCAAATTCATGTGTATACTTCATGCAAAATGTAACAGAAAAGATAATTTTAATCTTTATTAATGATAAGTCTTGACCAATATAAATTTTTGTTGTGACATAATTATGTAACACAATAAGAATTGTTATTGTGATAATTTTAAAACTAAAGAAAAGAATATTTGTTCTAATCGGATATTTCCAAGAAAATTAATATTTGATACTTTCCTGAATTATTCAAGTGTACAAGAATTAATTTAGCAGTGTAGGCAATTTGCTATTATTATTATTATTTAGCACCCACTTTTAAAGTTACATACAATGCTATATACTTTTGCTTTAAGCAACAACGTTGATTATCAGTTAGTATATTTGTTAGTCTGCTATTGCAAGTAAGACTTTTTAAACTGTCCTTATGGAAATGGTAACTTGCCTGATGCGAAGATTTTTGTACAATAAAACTTTCTGTTCACTCATTGTAATACATAAATTGTAACTTCTGTTATTTTCTATCAACCTTTAAAGTTGCAACCCTTCTTTTGCTATTTCCCTGTACACACTTCTTTTTACCTTCCATTATGTATTTTAAATAATTTATTCTTTAGCAACAGTTATTTTTAAAAAAGAATTTACATGAAAGCTATTCTTTTCTTTTCTCCCTTCAGACTTTGACATTTCTTGCTCAGCTACCAGTAATTGCAGTAATATTACTGGTGAAGTAATGTGTGATATCCAAAATGGCAAGTGCTCTTGTGCAGAAGGAAATGTTCGTATGAAAACACACCATCATTGCCTCCCATGTAAGATATTATTGCAATCATGAAACTTTGTGGATTTACTATGTTAAATATTTAATAAGTCTTTATTGATGGGAAAATATCTTTTTCAATTTCCCATATATATTTGAAAATGTATTTAAGGCATTTAATATATAGGACTTGTGTATTAACTGCAAGTTATTGATGAACTTTATGCTTCATCATATGTATTGAAACTTTTAGTTCATGCCATTGGCAAGCATAGTCAAATTTTAGATATAAGTAGCATGACATCTTAAGTTTTTTTTTTTTTTTTTTTTTTTGTGTGTGTGATGTATAAATTTTATTTTTTCTTGCTCATAAAATTAATTTTTCAGCCCACTTAAATTAAAACAAAAATAACTTTTGATTTGCAGTGTTTTATACTTATTCTCAGGATCTAGTAACAATTTTAACTGCTTGAATTGCTTCCCAAGCAGTTTTTTAACTTTGGTTCCACCATCTCAAAAATGTGAAGTCCCCTCTGTGAACTGTTAACATATCATGAACCAATTATATCATATTCCCTTGCTTCAGTTTTCTTTGGCAAATCTGTCACATTTCTCTATAATGGTCATGGCTCAAACTTGCTGACAATAATAATGACAGCCCTTTTAAGTTTCCTCTTTAATAGTTCAGGTTAACAGTAAATGGAGTTGAGGTTTTTTTTTCATTAACTGCAATTTTTTCAAGACTACAATATAAAATCTGTTTATTGTAATGTTATTTTACTTTCAGTTTAATTTTGCTTAACTTAATATAAGCATATATTATATAATGCTATTAATACACATTATTTTTTAATAATAAATTTTACTAATATTTAAGAAAATGATTCTAAGCATATTCTTAGTGTGTGTAGCTGTCTGAATAATTAATAATCTAGAATAATTTTTAAAAATCTTGTTATTTTGAATCTTATTCATTTATTTGTATTTTAAAATTTTTCTGAGTCTTTATAAATTATTGAATTCAATTAAAGATAATGTATTAATCTGATTGACTTGCTGTAATCTAAAGAAAAGTTACAAATAATAAAAATCTAATCTTTTATGTCAAGGATATTTTTTTTAAATTATAAAATTTAAAGATACAAATTATTTACTGTAATCACTTTAAAAAGAGTGTATTTTTGAAAAAAGACTTTACTATTAATATTGCCATTTGGTGTATGTCTTGTATTCAAATTTCTTAGAATAATTTATTGTCTCAAAATTTAGTGCTTACTCCTAATTTATTTTTATGATAATTTGTTTCAGCACTTTAGATAGTGACAGTTCAAGTCTACCGTTTGTAAACAGTTGCTTACAAACAAATCATAAGTGAATGATATTAAGTGTAGTTATTATGTATTACAAGGTTTTATAACAAATTCTATGAAATATAAAATTTTTAATTTAAATATTAAGTTTCACTACACTGAAAATTAAATTATTTCTTTCAGATTTATCAGTTATTTAAAATATATAAACTTCTATTTAACCAGGAAGATAGGGCTTCTTGTTGCATTTGCTGAAGTGCCAGCTTTAGCTGTCTCGGACTTTGTCACCAACTTTGAGAAAAATAATCACAGCAATAGAAATTGCTGAAACAGTTTTTTTTTAAATGTTATGTTGATTTTTACTTTTTTTTTTTTTTACTTTCTTCCATTATAAATTTAAATAAATTAAATATTGCTTTTATCTTTCATTTTTTTCCAACTTTTTTTCATGTGTTTGATCTTTAAATGAATATTTAATGAAAACAGAATTGTAAATATGAATGTAGAATTTTAATAATATTGACAGTTCTGTTTAAAATTGTCCTTTAATTTTTTAAATTTATTTATTTAGATGTTGGTATGGGAGAATATTGCCTAGACAATGCCCAATGTAGAAAAACGGATCCAAATGTCATATGTAGCAAATGGTCTCAAAGATGCCAGTGCACAGCTGGTTTTGAATATGAAACACATGAAAATAAGAGTATGAAGCTATGTTTAAAATGTAAGTTTTATATGGAATTGTTTGTACAGTTAATAAAAGTCATTATTTGTTCTATGTACTTTTTAAATCTGAAATTTGTAATCATTACGATATTCTATTTGTTTAGCTCCCATGGCAGAAGTTGAACCTTATTTTGTGCACATTTTCAGTGGACTTGACACTGTGCACATTGTTTTAGGCTGTTTAACTGGTGGCTTAGCATTATTGGCTTGTTTTGCTGGTATATTACAACTTGTTAGGTAATTAAAATTCCTATTAGAAATATAAAATTTTAGTATTTATTTTTAATTCCAAGGTAGTTGAATTGATAATACTGAGCCCTTATATATTTTGTTATATTAATGAATTATTGTTTATATTTTATTAAAAATTATATTTAATTAATTTTTAATTGTATTGATTATATTATTTAATTTTTATTGTATTTTAATTGAATTGATGAAGATTTAGAAATACTTTAGTATAGAGCTTTGAGTATAGATCTATGATTTGTGTTTAAAATCAGAAATGATTTGTGTTATGAAATAAAAAAGAAAGGTTGAATTTTATATTACTTAATCATAGTTAGGTCTTTTTTGTTTTGTTAGAATAGTTAGTGGTATAGAATTAGAAGCTGTATGTTCTTAAGTAGAATATATTGTTCGATTTTAACAGTTTCTAATGAAGTATTTCTATGATGTCTCTTTAATTTATATAAAAAATATGCATCTTTCTGAGATTTAATTTTAGTAACTGTAAGTTATTATTCTTGGTACAAATTTTAAAAGGTTAGAAAGTAAAATTGATTCTTTTTTTGTAATAATTTTACATTACAACTTTTATTGTAATTAAGTTGATGTAAAATAACCTTCATATCCCCCTCATGAACAATGACAAATTTTTCTTGCTTTTTGGATGCAATACCAATGATTTAAGTGATTTGACATACTCAACACTTATGATGAAAGCTTATTAAACATACTGTGCATCTGAACTGTAATTAAGTATTGTGTTAAATATATTGTGACCTTTATATTTGTTTGTATCTTCTTTTCAGATTTTCCAATATATATATGAGTAGAAATTGTGGAAAAATAAATCATCCAGATTTGAAAGACATTTACAAAATTTCTTATCTAATTGCTTTTAGTTGAATTGATTTTTCATTATCATTAATCAGTTCTTTGTTGTATTTATTTTTCAGCTTCCAGAATCAAAATAAAAATTTTGATAGACTTAAAGTTGCAAAAATTCGGGGGGGGGGAATGGAACCAACAAGTGGAAAAGTTTTATGAAACTTTGCTTTTGGTATATAGACGAGAAATAATGATTTCCTAAAGAAATTTTCTAAATATTGTGAGAAATAACTATTTTAAAAAGTAGCTTGGTTTATTATTTTATGCATATCAATTTCTTATGAAAGAAAAAAAATATTATCATTTGCAAAAATAGTAAATCTATTACAATAATAATAATTAATAAAAAGAAAGTATTTGTTCAAGTGGAATTTAGGTACTAAATTTTTGCATACTTGAATATCAACTGTAAATAAAATCTATTTTGATTATTCTCTCTTTTTAATTAAATTTTAGTTTTTTTTTATTTTTATTTTTAAAAAAGTTTGTTCTATGCCTTTGTAGCTTGTCCACACTAACCATTGCCTAATTGCTAATTTCTAATCCCTTTAAGATTGCATATATTTCCAGTTGCAAAAGTGTATTAAATGAGTTAATAAAATATATTTAATATTATTACATTTAATTACAATACAGCTAAAAAAATTGCAGAATCAAAAATTTGTTATCATTGGATCATATTAGCAATAGTCAGTAAAATATTAACACATCTAGATTTTAAATAAACAGTTAAATTCTTTTGTGATTAAAATTGAGTTATGATGTTTTGATTTTTATTATTTTAAACCAATCAATGGCCACTTCAAGTTAATGCTGCCTATTGGTTAACATATCTTTTTTTTTTTAAGATGTTTATTGAAATAGTCTAAATTAAAGATATTCAAAACCAATAACTTAGCTAATTTTAGTTACAAAAAGATAGATTTTTTTTTACTATATAAAATTTATATCAAAAGCACTTAACTAAAAATAAAATTATGCATATTAATGTATAATTTTATATTATATATAAAATTATATAAATAAATATTTCTATTAATAAAAATTTAAGATTAAAAAAATTTCTGTGGTACATTGATTGACTCTATTAATATAAAATAGAATTATTTATTTAATTTAAAACTCTTTTCCAGTTGAGATATATGCCTATTCCTAATAGTTTTGAAATTAGCAGTTTTGTAACAATGTTGGAAGACATTTATATGTACCTATATATAAACATAGTCTCAAAATGGTTGTTTTCTCTCTTTAACTTTTCTTTGAAATAATACCTGTATCCAGCTTGGCAAGCAATTTCCATGTGAAAGATCTTTCCTTTGATCATTATCTTCTTCTTGCCTATCTTTTTTTCCACATTGGTATTAATTAAGATCAAATAATCATTTTGTTGCATTACTTCTTTTTGCTTATTCTATATTCTTCATTTCTATTACTTTTAATACACAAATATTTACCATCAACAACTGCAAGCTTAAAAAATAAATTTTATCTCTTCTTCTTTATAAGATTGCTTCATGAAGAATCTGCTAAAGCTCTTTTTAGGCCTTTTATAGATATTCAGGAGTTAAAAAGAATGTGAAACTTACATGAATAGTTTACTTAATGCATTGAATGTCAATGTCAAATAAATAAAATATTTCTGTTGGTTCCAAGATTAAATAACAGAAAAAAATTTGTAAATAAAAAAAATTAAGATTAAAAATTTAAGCTTTAAATATCATCATGTAATGATGTTTTGGACTTGATTCTTCTCATTTTTAGATTTAATGTTTACTTAGAACTGATTGCACTAATTATGCATGCATAAAAAAAAATATTTTTAATATTGTTGTAATATATGTGAATATAAATTTAGTAACTAATGCAATGAAAAGTATTGTTGTAATATGCAGTTAAAATATTTATTAAAATTGAAGCAAAAAAATTCTGCAGTAATAAAATTAGTATTGCTAGAAAGTTAATTTTATCGAATTAAAAGTGATATAAGGATGGTATTTATCTAATAAAATGTTCCAAAGTTATTAAGGGAAGTTGTTAAGATTTTTATTAATTATTTATTGAAATTTTGAACCATCCTTATTTAATAAGTGTCTACAACTCAGGAAGGAATTATTTGAGAAATTCATTTCCTCTAGATTCAACAGTCTGTTCAGTAGAACATTTTGAACAATTTTTTTGTTATAATGCAGAGTGCATAATGGCAGCTTATTCAATAAATATATATCAAATTATTATTGATGAAGATTATATATATTTAAC
>JAPMOR010065039.1:0-11037 GCA_026543865.1 Argiope aurantia | reverse complement strand
ATATTTGTTTCATTTCCTACAGACACGTGCCGAAAATTATATTTTTGAAGATTTCATTTCTAAAAAGATTTAATTTATTTTTAATTGGAGTTTTAATCAATGTGATGGCAACACTTTGGAAAAAGCTAATTTTTTCCCATGAATGCAAAACGTGCTTAATTTTAATTTTTATTATTGAAAAATTATTGAAAAACATAATTAAAATATTTATTTAAAAATTCATTAAAAATAGAAATTTAATTTTAAGATTAAAACATTAGTATCATTTAAAAGATAAATTTTTGATCTTTAACTTCATGTAAAAATCTTTTTTGTGCGGTAATATTTTCGGAAGTTATAGCAGAAACACGTCAAAATTTTGCTTAATTTTTAAATAAATAAAATTCTAGTTAAAAATTCGAAAAAATAACCCCCAGGTGCACATTCGCGGCCTCCAAGGTATGCACGTTCCAAATTTGGTAGCTGTACGTTGAATGGTCTGGCCTGTAGAGCGCCAACATACACACACACACACACATTGAGCTTTATTATAAGTATAGATTAGAAGTGCAGAGGGGCTACTAAATTCTGTAACACTATAAATAAAAATTAACATAAAACAACACAAAATAAAAATTTATTTTAATCATTTGGTTAAAGAATTTATATTTCTACATTTAGCAACTTTCTATTAATGCAGAAAATTTTTTGTATAAAGCCAAAATTGAGTTATTTTAAAGATGAGTTTCAAACGGATAATGGTTGGAAAGCTCTATGATTCAATATTTCTTTGTAGGTAAATTCTTTATACAATTAAAATGTCTTAATAGATTAGTGAATGCTTATTGCTGCAAATATTTAATTTGTATTCCAAGCTCGGTTTATAGAGAAGAGCAATTCAAAAGAATTTGTGAAAAGATATAAAGAAATCTACTACATTCTACAAAGGAAAGAGCATCAGAAGAGAACATAAGATAGAAAATTATTCTAAATGAAAACCGGGATTTCTGACTTTATCTTAAGAAAAAAGTTGATTGTTAGCCTGCTGTACAAATAAAAGATTTACTAAATTATAAGAAAAGAAAAGCATGGTAGTGGAAATGTGGATAGAAAAATATTTTTTGGTGAGTAGCTATTTTGTACTTAGCAGTCTTGTAGTATTGATAAACAATTCTGTATAAACAAAATGATTCGAGAATATATCTAAAAAAAACGCCTTTGAATTTTTATCTCTCTCTCTCTCTCAGAACAAGGATTCTGTTACTGTTTTGGTTGCAGTGCCAAACAGTGAAAAATTGCTTCTGAAATTCATTGATAAAGAAGTAAATAAGAATGCAGAAAATTACATAAAGACATGTTGACCTCTTTTTATGGCTACATGTTGACATATTGTATCCTTAAAAGTTTGAATGTTTCAACAAGATTCTACGTAATCCATTTGAGACAATCCAAAAACAGGCTTGGCTCCATGTCATTTATCCGATTTTATCAAGCAAGAGGATTGGCAATTTTCTCCTGATCTGAATCCTTTTGATTTTAGCATTTGAGTGATTTTAGAGACTTACATAAATTCCTAACGGCACAGTTTGGGCAGCCTTAGAGGATCCATATGATGTAATAAATGCCCCTTAAAATGATTTGTAGCACTGTCAGACAGTATCAAAAAAGACTATATTTGGTTATTGATAATAATGGTGGCTGATTTAAGTAAAATTATTTCAGAATAAACATTTATTTATAATTTTCATCGTTTATGATTTTCTTTTTTATGTCTGCAAAATGAATTTACTTAACATATGTAATAGTATTGTGGTGAAAGCTTATTTAATAGCCATTCTGTATATGCATATCTCTAACGGCTTATAATTTATCTCTTGAACTGCAATTGTGGTGAAAACTGTATAATCATTTTTGTGGAATGCATAAGCATTTCATTGTTTAATGATTTCTTTTAAATGAGTTAAGAACCATATTAATTTATTATGCTTTTAGATCGGAATAATATTTCTGTTTAATCCAGCATAAGTGAATAAGATGAAATTGTATTAATTTGTATTGATATATATTATATATCTCTAGATACATAAATATATGTTTCTTTTGAAGGTGATACCTATGTAAATTTCATAAGTTGTTCATACACTCTTAATAACCGAATTAATGATGGATCATGAGTGCAGTTCAATTTCATCATATAATCTTATACATGGAGCACATATGTATCGAAATTAGATATCATTCAAATGGCTTCCTTACTGTTTTGTTATTTTATACATTTGTAAAGAATGCTTATTATTTTGTTGCATTGATTTAGAATAGCAGAGTTTGTTTTTTTTATCTTCTTAATATAAATGCTACATTGTATTAAAATAAATCATATGATTAGATAAAAATTAGAATTATTTAAAAATATAAACAATAATTCTTTTTTTCTCCCCCATAAATGATTTAGGTGATTTTGCTTGCTTAGATGGAAATTCAACTGCACCTCCTACACCGGGTTCTTTAGATGATAAAGATTACATTGTTGTAAGTATAGCATGATTTTAATGGAGAAGGTTGGATAATTTGCATTGACTATTTATTATATTTGAATGCATGTTTTATCTTCTTGTTAGTATTCTATTAATTTCATATGCTAGATTTACAATTGAGTACCTTCTCCCTGAGAATAATTAACGCATTTTTTGTCATCTAATTTATCTATTCAATTTGTAATTTTTTATTAAGTTATATTTAAAGGGATATAGATATATATGCCAATAAATACAAATTTCTATAACTTACTGAAGTTTTTCATAGCTATTTTTCTTTTTTTTTTATTTTATTGTTTGATAGGTTTTTAAAATTTTCTTGATTTCTGCATATTATATTATAAGATCTTTTTTATTTATAAACATGATAATGTTTATTATTGTTGTTTTATTACTTCTAATTGCAATATGCATGGTGCAAAAATCATTCAAAATGCTCAAAAAGTTACCAAATTTTTACAAATTTTTTTGTGGATTTTTAATTGAAAATTAATTAAAATTTTGATGTCTTTCCTTAATCTTGGAATGTATTATGACACAAACATTATTTTTACATTGTTTAAAAATTCAAAAGGGGGGGATTCATTTATTAATTTTTTAGTTACACAAATGATATTTTAGATTTTTTTTTTTTTTGGACTTCATTAATTTTTAAAAAAATGCATGAATTATATTTTCAAAATATTTTTAATGTTATATCAAGTCCTAACATTTTCATTACATAACACATATTTTTATCTGCTTGTTATTGTTGCTATAGTCAAGAGTAATTTAACAAAAATAAAATATGAATAAATTAAGTCAAACTATATTGAAAGTTCAAATTTTCCTTATTTTATTTATTTAATTTTTTTTATTCCTTTTGCAATCAGCTTTAGTTTTTTGAGATCTCTTGTACTTTCCCAAAAAAAGAATCTCCAAAATGTCAAATAGGATAAATAATGTTAGATAATAGATTAAATGAGAATATTTTTAATTGAAAAAATATTGTCCCATTAGATCAAATTTCTGTAGTTTCACTTTTTGGAGTTATGCTATTGCTGTTTGTAATTATTATGTTTACTTTCTTGTGTACAAAAAGAAAGTATTTTAATTGTTAAAAAATTTGTAAACTCTAGATTCTGATGAATCTCTACATATCAGACTTCCTGTGGTTTGAAAAACATATTTTTGGAATTTTATCTGTTTCTCTGTGAACACAATTTTCTTAAAAATGCTTTGAAAAATGGAATGTGGTCTTGACACTAAATATGTAGATTTTTCCAAATGTTTAATGAAATCTGTTTACAGAAGGTCCTGCTTGTCTGTTTGCGTACTTATATGATATTTACAAAACTGAAATATCTAGATGGATAAAATTTAGAACAAAGATTAACCTAAAATGTAGGGTCTCCATCAGACTTTGAATCAAATTCACTAAGAAGTTGACTATTGGTATATTTGTATTTCATACATATAAATGTTATTGCTTAAAAATACAATGATTTAAATAGATAAAATGTGGTAACTTACCTTGTTATTCAAATTCTAGTTATGTATCAAAAGTGGATTTTTTTCTGTTAGTTACTTAAAATACATTCTCGGTTTTCTTCAATATTGTGAAGCACAAAATGCTCATGTATGAGATTCTGAAAATGAAATTCTGAGCACTTCTAGCTTTCATAGTTTTGCTCATGGTTCACAATTTTTGAAAGGAGAGAAATTATTAGGCTGAAGGCAATTAAAATTTTTTGATTCTCTTTTAATGTTTGATGTTATTATATTAAAAAAGTTTTATTATAACTCATTTTATTTTGCTTTAATTGTGGATTACTTTTGGTGCATTAAAATTAATCTTTGTAATAAAATTTATTTTCAATAGAAGCAATGTATAATCTTTTTGCCCTCTCTGTTGCAGACCCCACCTCCAACATACGAAGAAGCCCTCCAACAATCTGATCGTAGAAACACAGGCTCAACAACAACTGTTTGAAGCAATATTTGTACAAATAGTTTGGACTTTGAAAATCTTTTTGCAGGGTTTTTGATTGTAGCACTGAGCTCTTTGCTTGTGGGCACTGAATTAAAAAGTCTGCAAATGCAAGATTTTAAAATAAGATGCTTTTAACCTCGTTGAAAGGTGCCAGCTGAATATTATATTTAAGTGCATTTTACAAGGTGTTATTTTCACTAATATATTGCTTAGCAGCTATGTAAAAATTGTTTATATATTTATTTTATAATTATTTTTAAGTGCTTAATATTACTGACAACGGGCTTTTATTTTAAATCTAAACTGCTCATCAGCAAATTATATTCTGCATAGATGAAGAATTATTTGAAAATCATTGAGGAAAGCTTCTGCATCTAGTTTATTATTTCAGAAACAGCTTCAGATTTATTTTTATTTCATAGTGGAAGCATTGAATTCTGCATTTTTAGTTTAAAATCTTTATTTTAGATTTGAAACTTCATATTTGCAGCCTTATAAAAGGATCCACACATTGGCAAAATGCTCAAATTTTCTAGATTTTAAAATCAACTGTGCCACATTCAAGTCATTTCAAATTTACATCAAACAGTGCCTCTTTTAATGGTTTTCTTATTCCTTTTAACTTCTATATGAAGTTATAAAATAGTATTTACATATTTTTTTCTTCAACCATTGAATGCAACATACCTGCCTTTTATCATAGTACTGAAATAGATTTAGTTAACTCTTTATCTTGTCTGATAATTTGAGTGAATTCTTTAAGATCAAAACTACCTGTGCTTAAGCAATGGATCATGTTGTGAAAAGATTAGCAGATGGATTAAAAAAGTGGACAGTTGGCTTAGTGATGGTAAGTGGCATCTAGAACACAATATAATTTCATGCCCCATCATCATCAATGGTTTACCAAGGCCTGCCTAAGCAATAAATTGTGTCTGGCCATTATATTGTTACTTTTTTTTGTTGTTGCCCTCTTATATTTGACTTTAGAGAGTGGCATAAATACACTAATGTTTAATTTCTATAATGCCCCTAAGAAAAGTGCCTAGAACATCTATATATTCCTATCCCTCCAGTTGCTGTGCCACTGAAATTGTTATAAAACTCTGTTGAGTAGCTTTATAACTAGATTAATTTTTATTAATCACTAATTTTATTTTTCAATTTTAGTCTTAGGAAAAGAAAAAAAAAATCTCAAATGAAAATAAATTTCCACTGTTATATATATTTTCCACCAATAAGAGGAAAAGAAGTTAGTTGGCCTTATGTATTTTTAATCAAAATACATTTCTTCTCCCTGAAGCAAATAAGAAATAAAAATTTATTTAAATGGTGAGATTATGCAATAAATACTTCTTGAGATAGTATACTGTTGAATAATTAAAGCTTATTTCTTCTATAAAACACTTAATAAATGTAAAGTTGTAACTAACTGTGCATTATTATGTAAATGCATGGAATTGTTATTAAAAGATATACTGTATAAAAATACAGAAAGTTGTACTAAGGAAGATTTAATTTGACATCAATGAATATCCTAGAAATTTTTATAGGAATATTGGTATATTTATTTCACAAAATGAATGAATGTATATTGGAGAAGACATTTACTAAAATTAATTTTTTAGCACACCAAATGCATTCCTAGTCATGCATAAAACTATTTTATGTTGAAATTTTAACTTATATTTAATGTGATATTTTTTATGCATCATGTTGCTTTATTTTTTACTATATATTTAATAATTTAAAATTTTTTGATTTATATATGTGATGTCATGCTTGTATGTTTTTATATGATATCTTTTACTTATTTTAAAGAATTCAAAACTTTTAACTGTTTTTATACTATGATTTTGATGTTGCATTTTATATCATGTAAGGTTTCCCCTTCATATTCTGCGTACTTCTATTTTTTTAATTTGTGTGATTTAAGAGTTACAGAAAAAACTATACTTTCTGATTTTTATTATTCATTCAAAAATTAGTAATCAAACTGCTTAAATATAAACAAAGATATAAAAAAAAATTTGAAACAAATATTATTCGGTTTGTTTTGAAATATAATCAAGCTCCTATCTGTTGCTGTGAATATCAACCAGGATTTCTTAAACTGGAGTTCATTATCACAAATTTCAAGTGGAGTGAAGTAAAAAACATTGGAATCATTCTATTTGATTTAAAATTTTAGTTGACATTAAGATTTTTGTACATTTGTAAGTAAAAAAGAGGAAGAGGTAATTAATTATAATCTAAAAAATTTCATGACAGTTTTCTAAATTTTTATTATAATTAGCATTAATAAATGTACAATTTTTATTGTTCAATTTATAATTTTGAAGTTGTGGCATAGTTTTTTTCAACAGTAATGATTCAGGAAAAAAAATTATTAAAAAAATGAGCAAAAGTTTTTTTTTTTTTAACTTTGATGTGGATATAATTGCGACACTAATATTAGAAGATTAAAATTTTAGTATTATGTTTTTTGTGGGAGGAATTTTATTTACTCATAATAATTGTAATATGATAATTTAAAAGTCATTTCATATTTCTTCACAATTTTATTTATTTTTCTAATTCACCAATTAACATTTGAATGATCTAAACAGGAAACAAAGTAAATTGTATAGATAATTTATTTTAGTCACAGAATTTTCAAAAGTTAATCTAGTCAGGTGAAAAATTTCATATTATATCATGTAATAATCAGTTGAGAAAACTGTCTTGATTTACTAGACATACTTTTCAATGCAAAAGCTAGTTTCTGTGATTATAAAAAAGTATTATCTGTTGTGACAAGATTACTTTTCTTCTTTTAGTAAAATGAAGTCATTAGTTTCTATTACAGCAAATGAAAATTAAGTATTATGTACTTAATGATTAAATCTTTGTGTTGTAAGATCATGATCACATTTACAACACTGCATTATGGACTAAAAAATTTTGTTAAAAACAAATTATTTTCTTAAACCTTTATTTAAATTAGATTTTGAACATTGATTAACCTAATTTCTATATGGCTTAAAAAATTGTTAAGTGTGAATGAAAGTATTTTCATGGAAGTTAATTTTTCAGCTAATGCAAATAATTATGCTGTTATAGTGGTTGTTTCTATTATTTTTTGAAAAGCAGAGATAAATCATTTGTTGAAGGTAAATAAGAGCAGCAGAAGAGAGATATTAAAAATTCAATAATGGTATAAAAGTTGGCCTGTTATTTTTGTCATAATTCACCCTTTATTTTGTTTTTATTTTTTAATTGCCCCCCCCCCCCATCATTTAAACATTTTGGCTGACAAGAGCACATTTGAATAACCTTTTTCTTTTCTCTCTGAAATTTATTTTGTATGTATTGGGTGAAAAAAATATTATATGGGAAAAAAAATGGTTTATAAAAATAGTAGATATAGCTCAAAAAGTCTATGAAGGCCTGTAATTAAAGTTATAAAATAATACATTAGTTCATTCGCCTGCAATAATATGTTTGACATATGCATTGAAGTACAGATTTTTTTTTAATTTTTAATTTAAATCTGCAATTAAAAGGTGGTATTAATTAAAAATGTAAAAGTCACTTGGAAATAGTTCAATATCTCAAAACTCTTTATGCTATTATAAGGATTGAAAGAACAATAAATGCCCCTAATAGAATGTTACCTAATTAGGAAGTTAAATGAATTCATAAGTCAAGGGTTAACATTATCTTCTTTTTAAAAGCATTTTTTTTTATACCAAAAAATTGTTTGGAACCACATGTTAGTCTGCAAGAAAATCAGAAGTTTGATCATTTTCTTTGTAGTAAACTGTTATTATTTTTTTTTTTTACTATCCTCTACTTTATTGGAGGAAATCTAGAAATATTAAGCATAGTTCCATAACAGTTTCCTTATAAATTATCCCAGGAAAAAAAATGTTAGTGTCATTGTTGTAAAACATCCTATTGTATTACAACATATTTTATACTCTAAGCTTCTGTGATAAGATTTGAACATGTTTTCCTTTACGAATCATTTGTACTCATTTTTGTGATATTTTTAATTTGTAGCTTAGAATTGAACTTTTTAAAAATTTTATTTATGCATGTCCTTAAAAAAAACAAAGTGCAATTGTACCAACGTTTTTTTGTTTTTGTTTGTTTGTTTTTGTTAAATAACAAAAGATTTTTTTAAAAAAAGTGATTTGTAATGAAAATGAAAAATCTTAATGACTTATTATTCTGCCCAATATTATATCTGTATTTTTGATTTTGTTGATAATTAATATGATAAAAAGATGCTGAACATCTAATTTTTCTCAAATGTTTAGTTATGTCAATTTAAAAAACTATGGCTGTTAAAAAAATAATCTTAATTTCTGTTGAAACATTTGAAAGTGTCATCATATTTTGCTTTAGATATTAAGATTAATAAGTGATATCATACATTAATAGTAAAAGAGATCATTAACATCACTACTTTGATTGTAAATGCTTTTTTGGTTTATTGATTACATCTAATTACTTTTTTTTTATATTGCTTTACATGAAATAACACAGTGAATGCATACATGAATTAATATGTTTAGAATTACCATTCACTTATAAAATAAAAATTAGTTATTCGGCATCTTTTTAATAAATTTATAGGTCAAAGTTGTAATATATATATATATACACACACACTAAACAGATCATTATATTTTCTTAAAGATTCTTATTCTTGATTATCAAATGGAAAATCAATGAATTTCTAATTATTAATTTTAACTAACTTTATTTTACTGTATTATTAATTTTTAAAAATCAAATTGCTTCCAGCAATTTGAAGAAGTAAAACAGGTTTCAAAACATTGCATTTAAAAGATATTACAAAATTAATGTCAAAAAATTATTATTGTTAAATGAAAAGTTTGAGAAGAGTAATACTTTCAATAAATAAATAAAGAAAAAAATTATAATTTAATACAAATTTATTATTTATTTAAAGCAAAATTTTAAAAGTATGAAAACTCATTATATGCTATAAGTAAAGTTGATAATAGTTTTGATTTAATTGTTTTTTTCTCAAGAATCATATTAGAGCTTTGCACGATTTGCTTTTGACATTTTAATATATTGTTTTGTAAGAAAATAGTACTTATTAATAGAAAATTATTCAATAACTTATTAATTTTTATTAGTTTTAACTAAAAATAAAACTATTATCAGAAATTTAATTTCTTAAATACTTGCCATCTTGGAAAAACTTTATAAAAAATAATTTCCATTCTCTAAAGCAGTATTGATGGGTTTTTTCTGTATGTATTGAAATATTTATTATATATTTCGTATGGGAGAGGGGGTTTAATACTTAGAAATATAGAGCTTATTTTTCAAAGGATAGCAGATTGTTTATGAGCAAGAAGCATGAGTATGAGTATTCATGAATTTGATGGAAAATCTTGAGTATATCATTAATACTTTCAGTTGTTTTATTCATTATATTACAAGAGTAATTATCCACATCAGTTCAATTCACTGGATTATGTGGGATTAGGAACTCGTTTCCAGAATTGAATAGCAAAGTTTGTTAAAAAAAAAACAAACAATGGAAGGTTCATTGTGTAAATCATTGTATGTGTCATTTATGTTTAAATTATGTAATTTCTAAACACTGGTACTAGTTTCTTTTCTTGATAATATAGTTGTAAAATACACTCGTTTCTATATTAGATTCAGAAAACTGCAAGCAGGCTGTTTGTGACATTGAGAAATCTGAATAAGTTGATTTCTCAGATTTTGACAAAACCCAATTGACATTTAAAATCTATTTTGCCTAACAAAAATAAAATAAAATTGGTAAAATTTAATTTTTAATGTATTAATGTATCATAATTCACCTCACTCTTTATTTTTAAAGTATTAAGGCCTTGGTATAATAAGAATTTTGTTTAATGATGGAAATGCTCTTTATACTCAAAATGGAAACATTACTCATCATTTTAAATATACATTGTAAATTTAAATTTGTCATATAATTAGAATTAATATTAATAAATCAGAATAATAATAAGAATTAATATTAATAAATCAGATGCACTTCAGCACCATTGAGAAAGCTATTTCAATCTACACATTTAGTTATAAAAATTATAGCTTAGGATTTTATTTATAAAGAAAGCCATAAAAGTAAAAATTTTAATAGGCATTAAATGTTTGAATACTAAAAATATTTAGGTTTGGTAATGTTGAAACTATATTGGTAATTTAATGGGGTGTAAGCAGTTTCACGCTCTTATTTTAGGACTGGTTGAAAAAGGATGGCACTACGTAATCTTATTACTCAAGCTTGCCTTGAATCATGTTACAGTTTTTCAGTAGCTGTACGGGTACTATTTGCCTTAGTATTGTTGCCCTTAATATTCAATGACTGTGCTCTTTTTTTCATTTTAATAGAATCTGTATTCTGGTGACAATCTTTTCAAATTTGTATTGTTACCTTAATTGTACTGGAATTCGATTTGTTAAAATGTTACTGCATTTAGGATAACTAATTGAATGATACAACAAAAATTTCTATCGTAAATAACTAAGCAC
>JAPMOR010065011.1:0-10725 GCA_026543865.1 Argiope aurantia | reverse complement strand
ATATTCTGTTTATTTCTATTAAGTTTCTTTCTTGTAAGCTATATTCTCTTTTTAAGAAAATTCTCAAGTAGAAGTATTTCTAAACCGTTTGAGGTATAGTGGCTTCGTTTAAGTCAACCAAGCCTTTTATTTTTTTCTCAGTTCGGTTTGTCCTAACGTTTACCATAATGGCTTCAAAGGAAACCACCACCACCCTCCTTGTGCACAAAAGTATGAAAAAATTCATAAATTGACATTTTTATTTCCTTATAATGTTTTTGATATAATTTAATAAGTAGCTTTATGTCCTTACCACAAAAGGTTAAGTATGAAGTACATTTGACTGCTTTAGGCTTTAGAACTTGCTTAAATTAGTTAGTAATGAGAGAGGACTCATTACAGATGTAGACTGTTGCTTAGCAAAACAAGTAAACTTAGTAAAACCAGCTACTTAGTAAACTGCTACTAAGTTTTTTTATGATCAAATGATATACGGAAAAGGAAATATTCTGGGTATACAATAAAAGTCTTCATCTATCACCTGTAGAGTTGTTTGAACGAGAAACTTAAACTCAATTTCTAGATATTTGAGGCACTATACACTTTCTTAAGTTACGTGTCTATAATATGTTGAATCTGTTCTTCAATCAAAGATATGTGTTTTCATACAGCTTTTCTGATATATTTGCCACTGCCAGTCGCTTTATTTATCTCTCATTTTCGACAATCAAAGTATAGTTCAATTAAGTCTGAAATACGAGTTGAACTAACACCTTGAAGATAATTCATTCTTTCAAAAAAAGCCTTCCACTAATTTATAATTATTGACTGGATTTTTGGTGTTATAATATTAAAATATTTGAAAAGAAAACTTGCTCTCATACAGTTACAGTTTGAGCGAAAATGTTCGGAAATGTTTCTAATGGCATTGGGCTCTTTTTTTCCTTTCAAATTGGTGATCGAAATGAAAAACCGTTAATGGCATTGGAACGATACACGTAGGGTGAAAATTGATTTTGTAATACGTTTGCAAAGGCATTGTAAAGGACCTTTCTGTTGTAAAAGACCAATGACAGCACATAAAGAAGACGATTTGTCGCATTTGAGTATACAGAAGCAATATTTGCGTATATTGGCGCATTTTGCATTTGCGTATACGTATTGTTACAAACCTGCAATTCGGCTTCCCAGCATAGTTTGTTCCATCGTCGGAAAGAAAGTTTTAAAGTCATCGGTACTAGACGGCTTCCAGGTGGCGCGTCGAAGATCCCAGAGCTTGGCAACAAACTTGGCGACTTTGGCGCCAAAATAGATAATACCCGAAACTTCGAGAATTTTCCCGATCAGTAAAGTAGGAACCGAGATACGCCTCGAACGTTCCTGATTGGTTGAGAGGCTTCTAGCCCCGCCTCCTGAGACCTATAAAAGGGTCCACAGCTGCCAGAGCAGACAAGTCAAGTCCGAAGACGGAGCGGAGGAGTCGTAAGCAACAGAGCGGGGTAGGCGGAAACGACGGTGAGCAACGACGGAGTCAAGCTCGTGCTGAACTGAGCTGTGCGCTACTGTCTGCAGTAGATTCCGGTTGTGTGCTGCTGTGTATGCTGTTGTATGCTACACGTCTCGGGTGAAGATAGTCGTCTTCTGTGCTGTATATAGTTGTCGTTTTTGTGCTGTCCTGTTTGTCTTCGTGTAAATAAACGTCGTTGTTTTTATTCTACTTCTGCCTGCTGATTGAGCGTTCTTTACACCATATCACTTCCACTATCCAAACGAACCCCGGTAAAGAAATTTCGTAACAGTATAAACAATTGAAGTACCATTCATAGAGCACCGCGTATTCTGTGATTTGAAGACCATGTATCCAGTGTACACATCATATTAAAGAGATTTGTCGGAACTGAAAGACACTATAAAACGTGAAGGTACGTCCGCTCACCTTCTGAGATTCCTCTTGCTATATTATATTCCATTTGCCATCAACAATCTCTTACATGAAGCTCTCAAACGTCTTCGAAGGTGAGCGGATTGAAAATTTTTAATTCCAATCAATATTTTCCTATCTGTTCTCTTGCGTTGACTTTAGTATTTTTTAAACGCTCCTCTTTGCATATATTTTAAGCCCCGTTCTTACACTATTCTAAGACACATTCAAGTACCATTTTAACACTATTTGAAATGAAACCTAATACAAATTCGCTTCAAAATAAGAATCAGAGAGCTGATATCTACCCGATGTCATGTGATTGCTAATTATTATATAAAAAGTAGGCGTGTGACACATAAAATTATATTTAATATCCACGAACACCAAAGCAATACAACATTTCACGATCACATCACAAGCAAGAAGAAAGTCATAGTTGAAAAAAAATAGTCACCAGCTACGTCAGTTTCTACTGCTCTTGGACTGGAGAAGGAAAGTTGCCTTTTGCAACACTATTTTTAGTATTTCAATACTAAATTTACGAAATTTACGAATTACCAATTTACGAAATAAAAAAATGGCTGTTGCCATTCAGAAATTTTGAATTTTTTTCATTGTGATTATAACCAGAAGAGCTCTTTTGTTTAAAATCATAATTATCTTGAGCACATGCTTTGAAATAATAGTATCTGAAATTTCACTTCAATACGTTGGGTGATTTCTGCTGTAGATTCATATGTCGGCTAAGTTATTTATGTTGATTTTATTCATATTAAAGTTGCTATGAGTGCAAGCTAAATTTTATATCTTATTAGTAATTGTAATTGTTTATGATTTTGCTAATATAATACAAAGATACATGATTCGATTTACTTCTAAAGTTCCTCCAATCTTGAAAACCATACATACTTTACTTGATTGATTCTAATTATTGTTAACTAGAAGCAAAAGATTTCAATTATGAGATGTAATTTTTCTTCTATAATATCTATAATACAAAGAAACCTGATTCGATTTACTTCGGAAAGTTCATCAAATCTGAGAAAAGTCACGCGTTCTACACTAGATTAATTCTAATTATTGTTAACTAGAAGGGAACATTTATAATTGTGAGACGTAAACAATTAAACAAATGAGAAAAGCGAGATTACTTGGATTCAATAAAATTGCACATTGAAGCTCTTATAATCCAATCTTTAATTATACGGATAGCTTTGTTATACGTTAGTTATACGAATACGGATAATTTTAGTTATAGGTATGAATAAAAAAAATCTGCTAAAAAATTTCTTCTATTAAAAAAGAATTTTAAAAAAATTCTAACTTTTTTTGCTCACATAAAGATATATAATTCAATACATAGGAATGAAAAATGTAAAAAAGATTATTTGATGGTCAGCACTTTGAATCGTAATACCGTAGTATGACATTTTTTTAACAGTGCTTTAGTATAACATTTTTTTTATCAAATGTCCAATAACCTGAATATCAGACTATTTGATCGTCCTCAACACAAATAATTGAAATTCTGCTGAATTTAAAGAATTTTCTTTCAATTATAGGAAATATTTTCCAGTGAAATGAAAAGCACATGCTGTGTGGCATTTCGTTGAAAAAGGTTTTACAAAAATTTCCAGGGAGGCAAGAAATGGCAAAAAGAAAACTGTTCACAGAAAACAAAAGCTGCTTCATAATCAATATTTTCCTTTCTTCGAAATAAAGAAGGAGGAAGTCATGTCGTTACTATTTACTTTCTTAAGATTCTTCTTTCACAGCTAAATTCTTCTACATTTTATTGCAGTCCCCGCGTTGAAGATTCAAATAAAATATTTAGTGAATAAATTTTTAATTTACTCGTAGAACTAAATTTTTCACTGCAATGTGGACTCGAAAAGAAGAGAGTGCTCATCTGCTTCGGAATTATATGGATAAAATAAAATAATTTTATTGAAGTGGGAGACGTTAAGGTTCTAGTTTATAGGCTGGGATGGAAGACAATAAAAGTTTTCAGTTACTCAGAAAATTTGATTTTAGAGTGAATTTTAGAGTGAATAGAATTTTAGAGTGACCCAGAAAATGTGTTCCTTCGTTATGGCTTTTCAAAATCGGAAGAAACTAAATATATTGAATCAAACAGTTTTTACAAATGAATTTTGAGAATTAAAAAGAAATATGGATTCGCTTTCACAGTAGAGAAATGAAATAAATACCGTACATCAATCATTACTGAAATATTGAAACTCTAAAGAAATTAGTGTTCCTTATTTGTAAAATTGTGACTCTAAAGACAAATAGATAAATGATACATAAAAACATTTTTTTTTAATTCCATTGATCAAACTTCTCTCTTTTTCGGAGAAATGTAAGTTATTAGATGAGAGTATTGATTAATTTCTGTATCAATAAAAATATTTTTTCATGCTTTTTATATAATTCTGACTAATGAATAAGGATCTATAATAAATAAATTAAAATTAATACAAAATTGATATAATTATAGAGAGGTATTATAATAGAGTAAAATTTCGTTTATCAGTGATTGTTAATCTCAACGTTTTATACAAATGAAATCCAGTCAAGAACAGAAAGATGTTTTATACAATAAATAAAAATAAATTGCTGATTATATTATTTTTATTTATTTATATATTTTGTGAATAAATAAGTAAAATTATAAATGCAGAAATCAATTGTTTTTTAAGTCATAATTTTAAAAATAGGCTTCAACTGAAAATAAACATTGCTAAAATAATATTTTCGTTTTGATTTGCGCTTTTTGTTTAGCTATTTGGCTGTCTATTTTGGTTAAGTGTGAAGTCTCAAAATTGAAGCTGAAACGTCCGAAATTCGAAATTCGATTTTTTAAAGATAACTTTTGTAAGCTGTATATGCCTCGTCCATTTGCGTATCCCCGATACTGACGCGGTGAGCCACGTGCCCACTTTATAATGTGGTATAGATGCCAGGAGAGGCATGCTCAGCTACTGTCCTTATCTTCTGACTGTTTATCAGAATTGCGAAATATAGCTAGCATGATATTTCCAAATAGAACATCAATATAACTGAGCTACATTATTGTGCAAAGCAACTGCGGAGTCGATTTATATGCGGCTGATTAGAAATTGCTATCCTTGAATGGGTCATGGTTTCGCCAAAAATTAAGGATAGGAAATGATTTGTACTTATTTTCGGCTTTCACTTTATAATAATACTATTCACTATTTAATTGGTTCCCCCAAAATATAAAATCAACCCAATTTTTAAAAAGACACAAAGTATATTTAATCAAATCAAAAGGAAGTGAATTAAAACACACATTATTTTAGCTTCAAAAATAAAAAAACAATTATAAATACAATCCTTTAAAAATTATGAAGTAAATACAAGCTATTTTAGATTCAGAAAATATAAAATTACAAAAAAATTCCTTTCAGCAAAAACGAATCCTAAATGTAAAACTATAAGAATCCTAAATCCTAAAATAAAACTATTGATAAAGTAATTTTGAAAGAATTACCGCTGGGAAAACTCAGAAATGCTACTTGAGAAATTTAATTATTTATTTTCGAATAAATGAAGTTAAAGCAATATAGCATTCAATTGAGTTTTATTTATTTTTGTGATTTCAAAGTAAAAAATAAAGTTTGGTTCTATGATATAATCACATCATTAAAATATTTTCGCTTCTATTTTACTGTAATATACTAATTCTAATCAATTGTAGAACCCTGAAAGGAAGGACAAAAATAGATGAAAATATCAAGGATTTTTCTTTAATGCATTTTCTAGAGAAAAGAGTAGATTAAAAATCATAAATTCTTTCTTTCAATAGCACATAAATAGAAAAAAATATTGCAAAAATAATTAGAAATTCCTCATTAAATTTTGAAACATGGAAATTCTTGAGCAAGAAATCTAATCGTTAAAATTGATCATATCTTATTACAGAAAGAATTTTACATTTTTATTTGAAAGAAATGACTGTATTAATGTTACAATTTACGCAGTTTTCAAACGATCATTAATTGAAAGAAAATTAAAAATAACCGGGAGAAGAATTTGGTAAACTTTTACCATATCAAATAGAAAATCATCTGCAAAAAAATAAAATGTTTTTTGCAGTATAATGTTGCGTGTATACATACTTTAGTTACTCCGAATTATTCCCTATAATTGAATATTCCTTAAATTAGAAATTGTGGTGAATTATTTGGTTTTAAAATATGAAAATCATATATAAATGATTTCATCTTTCAATAAAGAAAATACATCAGATATAAAGTTATTGGGTAATTTTTCGATTCATGAATCTAAAAAAAATGTATGAATCTGTCTTAATTCTTTTCATAATGAATTCCATAAAACATTCTTCTCATTCTTTATAAATCGTTTAACAATTCTCACAGAAAATAAGTAAGAAATTGATTTATATCTTAACTTTCATAATGTCGATATATTATCTGCCTTGATTGCCTTTGCATTCTGCATGTATCGACTTTTATATTGCACATTTTACATAAAGAATGCCACTCTAAAAAGCATATTATGATTCGAAATGAGAAGAATAATCGTGTTGCATGCTTTTAATACGAAAAGAAAATAATAATATGCTTTATTATTTTTTTAAAGCAACAAGTGTTAGGAAAACCAAGCGAAGGAAAGATTTAATGAAACAAAAAGAATTCTTTGAATTCGACTACGACAATATAAACCCCTGTAACAAATTGCACCTAGAATAAATTTTGAAATATTAATTAAAATTCGGATGAAATGTTGCTGGAAAATTAAATTTGTGTAACTGAGATTCTAATTTTTATTGAGTTGTTCGAAAAGTATTTTTTTTTGTATGTGGAAATGAAAGACAGTTTTTGTATAATAAACAAATACTTTATTAAATTATATATTGGCCTTTCTGGTCCAACAACTTTTGCCATCTTTCTGGTAGTAGCGTAATTCCACGCTCATAAAATTGTTGGTTTTGCTGCCAAAAAACTGATCGAGGTGGTTTTTGACCTTTTCGGCCTTCACGAACGTGGTACATATTCGACATCAAAATTGCCGGATCGAAATTGAGCGAACCAGTTCTGGCACTGGCGTACTGTCAACACACCTTCTCCATACACATCGGTCCATTTCTTTCTGGCTTGAACAGCATTTTTACCCTTTCTGTAGTAAAACAGTAAGATATGTCGAAAATGCTGCTGATCGCTCTCCATATTTAAAAGGGCACCAACCAAAAACTACTGCGTAGAATTAATTGGAATTTTTCACACACAAGCCTTGCTATATGGGCTCTCAAAGCGTATAAAAATTATACAGCTTAAATGTGAAGTTGGGTGCAAAAACATACAATTAAATCCTCTGTCGCAAAAAAACGAAATTACTTTCCGAACAACCCAATAAATTACTAAGTCATGAGAAACTATATTTTGTGCGATAATATGCTTCGAAACAGTTGAAAAGAAAATTTAAACTTTCTTTAAATTTTTACTCATTTAATAATGTAATTAAAAGTTTAAAAAATCATTTCTTAGAATTCATCCGTTGCCCAAGGAATAAATACCTACTTACTATATTTCACAACTCCATATTCAGTTACATTTAGAATGTGATTACTTTCCATTAATGCAACTTACAAATAACATTCTCACCAAAATCTATTTGGTTGAAGGCAGCAAATAATATTCTTTGCACTTAAAAAGCGCACATAAAGTTTTAAAAAGAAATTCAAAAATATTTTGCATTTTTCTCTTTATTATATCATGAAGTTATTATTAAATTTTAATTATTTTAGTCTGCGGGGAAAAGTTAAGAGAAATTCATAAAAAAAATTATACTATTTATATATTATTGCATCTCTAACCTTTATATATACCAGAATTACTCTTAATTTAAAAGCTTCATTTAAATTCTTTTAATAACGAATAGCAGCTTCAAAAATGTAGGCTATTTGTTGAAGTTCCCTGATACTCAATTCATCTTTCTTGAAATCATAATCGAAATTGTTTCAATTTTTTTTCAATGAAAATTAAAGGGAAAAATATTAAATTAAAAGTCAATTTCAAAAATTTTTTTCCGGCGAAAATCAACTAAATTTGATTATCCTTTTTTTACTGATATTAGGAAACGATTCATAATCCACTTCGTTTTGAAATGTTTCTGTGAATATTTATAAAAATATAAGGAATATTCTTTATGTAGTATTAAATACATACAGATTTTTTTCGAGAATTATTTTAAATTTTTGCATATATTTTTGAAATTATATTTGGCACATATTATTGAATATTAATATATGCATATAAATATAGAATTCGCTGTATTTCAGATTTTTTTTAAATGTATGGAAAAATTTAACTTTGCAAGAATATTAATGGCCGATATTACGACAATTTTGGAACCGAGATATTATTTGATATTTATGCTAATTAATTTAGATTTTTGAAATTGATATATAAAAAATTATTCAAAACTCCTTTTAATACATTTGGGAAACAATTAATTAGCTCGGACTGAGTTGCCTTGCAAAGTCGCAATAGCAATAACTATTGCAAATATTAAACAAAACAATGTATGTTACGGTCTACTGTTTCATCATTGTGACTAAATCTACAATTTTATGATTCTTAAGAAATGTTGAAACAAGCATCTAAATTAATTAATTTTCAGAACTAAATTTTTACTGCTGCAATTTCCGAACCAAAACTTCCATATGGACCAAAATTGGATTAAAAAAGTAGTTTTAAAGATGTTGGAATTTTTTTAAATGCAATAAAAACAATTAAATTTATATAAAAATAATTAAAATAATTTTCCATAGATAAAGAAGAAGAGAACTCTGATCTGTTATTTATTCATAAATGAAATAAATCATTCTACTTTTTATTAACCACCCGAATACATTGCAATAATTTTCGAATCAAGCTTTAACCATTTATTTTTTTTTGTACTACATAATGTAATTATAGGATATTATGCAGGTCCGCAACTATTTTCCATTAAATTCGATAAAATTTAGCTTCCATAACTTCCATTCGATGTTTCCATAGTTTAACAGGACTTTGGCAGTAACAACTGAAATGGTTTTCAGGTAGTACCAGCTAAAAATTTATTTCTTAACCTTATAGCATTAAAAAGTAAATGGAAGAAAGAAGGAACCATTAAAATATTTGAGCCGAACCATTTTCTTCTTTCTAATGGAACATCGGATTCCGTGAGTGGTTGCAGATTTTTCTTAAGAATTTTCTTCAACAGCTATGCTTTGTTTCTAGGCATCAAAAATGGCAGCCATATCTTTTAATCTTTTAAGTCGTTCCTTAAATGAGCTTTACATTCCAGCGTAAAAAGTTTCATACGCTGTCCGAAATTAATTAATTCTCTTAAAGAAGAAAAGGAACGCTTATTATTTGGGAATGGAAAATATTTGTCCAAATTCTTGAACTTAGAATAACTATTTTGTTTTGCGATTTTGTACTGATATCACTATAAGAAAAAAATGTTATAATATTTAATCCAGCGCCATATATTTTAGACATATGATGTAATAAACTTCTACATATTTGGAAAAAAAATATAATTCTGAAAAAAATCCGTTTTTAATATTCTAAAATAAAACATTGAAACAAAAAATGCCTGTTTATTTATTGAATAAAATACACATAATATCTATTCCGCTTAGAAATTTTCTAGTAAAAAAAACATATTATAAATAAATAAGCACACTTATCAGGAATTAATTTGAAAACAATAATTCAAATTAGTTTTTCAATTGTTCTCTTACATAAAAAAAATATATTTTCCAGGTATAATGTGTTTTATTTTTCCCTAAGTAAAACTGATTTATATTTCAAAGGATTATCTATTATTTTCTTAAAAATTTATTGGTAGCGTGGAATCTATAAGATTTTAGAAATATTAGATCTAAAATTTGGGAAAAGCTCTGCGTCGATATACAGTTACCCCCACATAGACACAGTTTTTTAGAATATTCGGTTCATAAATTAATAAAAATAAGCAAATAAGAGAAATTACGATTGTGCATTCAAAACTAACTAAAGTTTCATTCAAATTGTACAATAAATTGAAAAGATAAGCTGCATCAGAATATGAAAAAATAATTAATAAAGTTGATGTTATTGAATATTATCTATATGTTTGTCGAAAACAATTTAAGTATTTAATTAAGTTAAAACAAGTAAGTATTTCCGAAGCCGAGACATACCACCAGGCCACCGCGGCCAGACTGACTCGCATACATCACATTAAATATATAGCGGCATTTCTAATATAACTATCAATATTTGAATATTTTCATTTGGTGTGAGAACTTCCTGTATTCTAAGAGACGATTAAGTTCCTTCTTTCAATGCAAGGATGATATAGAATAACTTTTATGATGAACGCATGAAAATTGAAACATACATTGAAAAAATGCACTATCATTTCATATGTTTAGCGAAATATACCATTTGATTGAGTGACTTTCACCAGATTTCACAAAATTATAAATTGATGGGAATTAAATAGTGTTGAAACATTGGTATATGTTGTCTCCATTAGCTTACCTAATAATCATTCAAATGTACATTCCTCAAAACTTTCTTTACTCTTAGAACCTGAACAGTGAGACAGCCTGAAAAGACTGAACAGTGCCGAAAAACAATTCAAACAATTCAGATAATAGATAAAATGTATGTTTTCTAATTTACATATGTCAGTGTTTAACATTATTTCATAATTAAATAATAAAAATTGTAAAAGATATCAATGAAAATATTTCAAACGCCGTTTATTTCATTGAATTATCAAACTAGCAAGATGTT
>JAPMOR010065007.1:206174-256473 GCA_026543865.1 Argiope aurantia | reverse complement strand
TGCTTTTCAATGTGAATATATGTGATAGTTTTCAGAAATCCACATTTTGTGTCAAAATAAACAGAATAACTTCTATATTGGCCAAGAATATTTTCATTTCAAAATAATCTACTTTTTTGAAAAATTTAGCTCTTTCTTTATATGACAGAAAATGAAGGTAGAAAAACATTTATACAAACGTTACATCAAACAAATGTAAGAATACATTTTTTGGCCCAAAATATATATTAAATGCAGGAAGATTTCTGTATTTGTTTCATCAAAAGTGATAAATTAGTTAAATTATTTAAGAAAAGTTTACAAAAGCAAATTCTGGAAACCCATATCTAACATTTAAAATAATAACATTATGAAAAACAATTGCTCAAATTAAAATATCTCGGTGAGAATATTAATTTTAAACTTTTTCAACCAAGTACAAAATACTACCTTTTACCAAACACTCTTGGATACTACAGTAATAAAGCCAACATTTATCTCATAAACAAATCTTTTTTGTTAAAAGAAATCTTTTATAAAATTTTATGAAATATGCAGTTCAAGAATAGAACTAAATTTTTGATAATGAAAAAATAATCAAACATAGAAAAGAAAATTTATAATTAATTTTGGCAAATAAAAGCAAGACTATACTTTTTCACTTTCATAATTAAAGTTGCACTTTAATTATAATGACTTAATTAACAGTATATTCAAGCTGATGTAATTCCAAAATCTTAGCACACTGTTATGCACATTTTTTTTATTCATAAAGCAATCATAGAACTGTCTCGCAATAATATGTTTGCATTTCAGTAATTAAAGTGGTGAAATCAAATTAAAATATTAACATTTTAAATTTTTCTTACACTAAGCACCTGGAATTGAATATTGCATTTTTAATGTTGCATAATATTTATTACAAGATGAAAATTAAGTTAAAGATGAAATTTGACGAACTTTAGGATCATAATAAAATTAATTTATGGAACACACGTAAGAACTCTAGTTATAAACTCATGCTTAATAAACTGCAATACGCATAACTAACTTGCGCAGTTGTTAACATTTAAGCATATTAGATATCACGCTGACACAAGAATCGGCAATAAGTCGTCTTACAATATTAATAGTGTCGTTGTATCCCACATGAAAAAAAAATCGTTGGTCTGAGATCAGGAGATTGCTGCTCAGGTACCTCCACAAGAAAATGCTATCCATCTCATGTCTTTTGTAGAAGAGCCTCGCCATATTCGAATAATCATACGCTCTGCTAGCAACGATAGGTTCTCAACTTAATCGGGTTTACATTTTTATGCCTTGTAAAGGTTATGATTTTTATGCACTCATTAATACATCCAGGTAAAATGCATTGCTGATCAGTCCGCTTTATATTCTTTACTACATTCGCAAAGACTATAAATGAAAGGTTGTATTCGGCGGTATTTAAGCCATATTTCTTGATTTTCAACCACACATGATATCACAAAACAATGATACAGGCTCAGGTTGTTTTTTAATCCGTCTTCTTTCATTCACGATTTGGAAGCCGAAAAATCGTATTAAATATGCATTTTTAGCATGTTTCTTTATATTAATGTTCTACGGTGTCTTTTTTGTACTAAATCGATACCGTACCACAACTTTTATTTGGCATTTAAATTTGCAGTGTAACTTTACTATGTAAACTAACCCTAGTGTTTTCAACCTGGGACATTAACAATTTTGCTATAACTAGACAACATTTTCATAACTATATCTGATATCATTCATAAGTTAGAATAGAGAGGGGGGGGGGGGTAAAGTATGTAAGTGATACTATGTGGAAGCTACTCAGCTTTCTCAAGTGGTGCAAATGTTAAAATACAATATGCAGTTTGAAAAAAGAATGTATTTGTATTACACAGTACTTTTAAATATCTACAAAATGTTTTCTATATCTATATTTATAATTCAGTTCGCCAATTTTTATACATATTGATATTATATATATAACACACACACACACACACACACACACAATTATATATATATATATATATATATATACGTATACATCAACTACTTATACTTCTACATTGCTTATATGTAACTTCCTACAATTCAATGAGATAATAATTCCATTATAATGAGAGGGTTTAAAGGCCAACTCAAATTTGTCTTTATCTGACATTCAAACAACCATAAGAATCATTAAAATTATGTCGTATCAAAACTTTGAGGGGAATTTTCTTTAGAGGAGCATACTTTCACATAAATATTAACATTATTTAAATTGGGAAAGATAACAACATGTAAGAAATGCCTATCAGACTCAGAGTTAAGAAAGAAAAATCCTGAATTTTCAATTTTTGTTTGAGATATTTTTAATTTCGCCTGTTAAGGTAGGGTTCATATTATTTCTAGTTTCAAATAAACGGTATTATACAGAATATACAGAATTACGGTATTATACAGAAGAAATTGCATTATTTTCACCATTTTAATTTTTATTCGTCGAACTTTCACAACATTCTCTTTCAGTTATATTGACAATCATTACTTTAAAATATTTTATCCAGTATTATTTTATTGTTTTGAATTAAAATAAAATAGTTTATAGACCATTAAAAATTCTAATTAGATAAAATAAAAATTAGATTGATAGGAAAGACAAAGTGCCAGGAAAAATTCTTCCATTTTTATCTTCTATCTTTTGAATTCAGAACTCTGAATTTCCAAAGAGTTAATTTTAAATTAAAATGTTAGAATTAAAAAAAAACTTTTTTTTTACATTTAATAAAGCAAAGCTGGGAACAAATTGTATGCTACACTTTCAATTTCCTTATTTTTAATTTCATGGAAAAGTTTGATCTTCTTCTTAATCAAATAAATCATTTAAATAAAATATATTTTTATAACTTGGCATGAAAATAGATTTCCTTTTTCACAAATCATATTTCTTTCAATATATTAAAGAAAAATTTTAAATTATTTTAATCCAATACTTAGAAACGAATTGGAAAGTGATTTAATAAAGTTTTATTGAAATATTTGAAGGACTTTTTAGGCAATACAGAGATAGAATTTAGGCACTGCGAAATATTTATTTTAAAACTTATTACATTTCTTTATTCCCATATATTCTGAAAACTAAAATAAAAATCTAAAATTCTTCTAAATTCTCATTTAGACTGATTTTTGTGAATGAAGTGACATTACACATAATAATATTGCAAAGTTCAAAAACTTTGAAAGTTCAAATTCTTTGAAAACGGAATACTAAAGCAAATACTTATTTTCTTTATGAAATTATTTTTTTCAGTCAGTAAAATGGAATTTTAATTTCAAATTGATGATTTTTTTTGGTCAAACATGTCTTTTTTATAAATATTTGCTGGCTTTCATAATATTTGGTAGGTAATAAGATTATTTCGTTCTTTCTTATTTTCATTTAAATGAGATAAAGAAATCAAAAGCAGATAAAGATGTCATTTAAAATTTAGGATAGGCAATCTTGATTTTTTAATGAATAAAAAATACAATGCAAAATTTATAAAGGAAACTATATTAAACTAATACCTGACAACTTATGTGGATCTAAAATATATATCCATTTTAGGCGAAATAAACAATCTTTACTTATTAGGTATTGTCATATTATTATTTAAATTATATAGTATTCCTTACGTTTAGTTATAATTTTATTTAAAACTAGCCGCTTTTGGCGACTAAATCTGCAGTAATGTTAATTGCGCTAAATTTCAATTTCTTATACATTATTTAATACTCATGATTCAGTCAGAAAGTACTTCTATGCATCAAATAGTAGTAAATATTAAAACTTTGTTATCTGCTGTCCTGTCTGCTTATTGTGGACATGAATTTTGTTAATGGAGTATTCAAACCATTAATAAAGTTCATAAAACTCAAAATTTCGGATGACTATCATGATACTATAACTTCAAATTCTTATTTCTTTTCTTGCGAAATATTTCTTATTAGTTTACAGTAATGAGGAAAACTCACATGTTTAAATATTTTATGAATGAATGAAAAATGTTTGAACTTCATTCCAACAATGAAAATTATATTTGAAAATTCAGAAAAAATATCTTTGAAAGATGTAAAATTTAGGGGAAAAAATCACAAATCAATTAAACTGACATCATTAAAAAGGCAATAATCTTTTCAAAAATTACACCAAAAAAAACACCAGAAACTATTAATTAAGGTAATAAAAATTTGGAACATGAATTGTCCAGAGGTGAGCATTCCCATTGTTCAAAATATGTTTATTTGCTTCAAATTTGGAATCCCTTTTCAAACTGTTCTGTAGAGAGGCAATAGACATATCCACTCGCTCATTATATTATATTATATATATATTATTAGCTGAAATTTTGAAATTGTAATATCTTGGCCAAGACCAACCAAATAAGAGAGTAGCGTAACAAAATAATTCTTTTATTTACAGCGTTATTTATTTACAACAAACTACTTGTTCTCACCTAGGTTAGTATTATTTACAAAAATCAAATAACAGTTAAATCACGAAATAGTTCCTCGATCAAATAGAAAAATAAGTCACCAAAAAACTACTAATAGGCTGTTAGCTCAAAAAACGCCACTCCAGGGCCGCTCCAGAAATCATTTATCGGATGGATCCTAACACAGAAGCCCGAATCATACAGAGCTACTCAAAAAATCAGGAACTTTTCCGCACTTCTAAGTTTTGCCGAATTTTAATTCCAACCATTTCTCTGCAAAAAAAACGCATTTTATTTTCATCAAATACCCGCCTCAGGTTTCTAATTAGGGAACTTTAGTTCCGTATCACCCAACAGATGCTCAACAAGGCTTCATCAATGGCTCAACTCAATCGAAGGTGTTTCTGTTAAGGATCTATCTTTGTGGCCGACCGCTTCTTGAGCACAAGTCAATTATAATCATTTCGTAGCTAACATCGGCTGAAGTGAACCTGGGTTTTACAATGCCAACAGTTTCTGATGATTGATTGATTGTTTCTGGATAACTTGAGGAATCTCTTCATAAGGGAAAGAAATTTAGCATTTGAATCTTTTGACACTGACTCTTGAAGACATGATGGATCTATTTGAAGCGACGGACTATGCCTCTGCTTTCCCACGCCAGGATATAGTAACAATTGCCCAGATACAATGACTCTCCTAGTGAAAAGAATCTGCATCTGGAGGTCCATATGCACTTAACTATGTGTGGGAAAATGGGAGACGCTATATCTGGTCGGAATGCCAATTACTATGTGTGGGAAAATGGAAGTGTTGTAAAATATAGTTAATCTTGATACCAAAATAAACTTAATCACGAAATCTGGTAAGCGACCATGATTTTTTTTTTGAAATGTAGCTTATATTTTCATTACGGCAGCAGTTTTTATCTTTCTGAAAAATTAAAAATTTGGGAATTCTTCTGTTGCAAGATTTTGCTATAATATCAAATTTATTATTGCAAATATATATGTTAGAGTTAAAAAAATGTTATGCGAATATATATCCAAATCAATACCTCTCAATTTGAATTGGTGTTTTCGAATTTGCATCTAAAGAAAAATGGCTAATTTTGTTTGTAGAATTTCCGTGTTATCAATAGAATTTTTAAAAACATCAAGCGATTTCTCTTCTCTTTTACGGTCAGTTTTCTTTATGAACAACAATACATTTTTCTCTTCTTAAATATATAAATAGATGCTTACTTTTGTGTCAAAAAGTTTCTGGCGAATGGAAATTATTTTAAATGCATGATAATAGGATGAAGTTTTTCATTTCAAGGAAAATAATTTTTACAAAAAACTGAGCTTCATAATTATTTTTAAAAGTACAAATTTATATTTCTGAAGACAAATAATAAAATATTTTCCTATAAAGAGAAAATTCAACAGCATATTCGTCTGTTCTAAATGATAATCTTCCTTTGACTATGTTTATCTTTGTAGAAATAACAAATGAAATTTGAAAAAGACAAATGATAAAAGAAATAATAATTTTAGAATAGCATTTCAATTATTTATCGGATATGTGTCTCTGAAATTCTGCAAGACAAATCATTTGACCCTAAGTACTGAATATCTCACTAATATATTTCATAGGATAGAATTATTCTCCTGGAAGCAGTTTTTTTTAATTTTTATTTTACTTTATTAAAAATTGAGGGAAATTTCGTTGTTTTTCCATGGTAACTCTCCAAAATATTACTGCATTTTATTTTTGTACCATTTTAAAAATTAAAAGATATTTACTAATGCAATCATTTTAATCACTTTGTCGTGTTTTTCCCTTGAATTTTGAAAATTAAAAAAAAAATCTGCTTAGTTTTAAAAATACTTTTCATTGCTACATTGAATATGACACTGTCAAACTTCACAAAATATTTAATTCCGTAATTTTCTGCCACTATTAAAATTAAGGAAGAAATATTCTGCTAACCATCTTCAAAGTTTACATTTGAAATCAGATATTGGCATTTCATAATGTAAAATACAACAATTCGAAAAAGATTATTCGAACACAGTAAACAAGACAGGTATAAGGTTATTAAAATAACACGTCTCTAATATTTATCACAATTTGATCCTTAAAATTAATTTGTCGAGGAAATCATGCATATTCATTTTTTACATAAAATCATTGATTCTATAATTCATAATCACTTTTCTATATTGAAGATTATTTTTACAGTTTCTGAGGTATTATCCTCTTCCAAATTTTATACAAAAGAAGAAATTTGAGGAGATACCTATTATCACATGAGTATTTTAGACTAAATTTCAACCCTGACCCCATTCATCAACGACTCGTGCAAACCTTCCACTCATTGTATAACCACCCTGTCGATGCATTCAGATGAAACTAAATGATAATCATTATAATAGCACTCTGGAAGGAACTTCCTGTTTCTTTTTGACCATCATCAGTCACAGCACAACCCTTCCAGTATATAGTACTTCTTTAATTTTATCACATTGGAATTTAATTATTATGAAAATATATTTAATCTTTTCAACGCATTGCAAAGCATAAAGATAAATTCAAAATGTTTCAAAATACTTTAAGAGAAACTACTTTATTTCTCTAATCATGCAAAAATAGGTTATAAAAATCCTTGAAGGATATTGAATTCTATATATTCGTCACTATTATATCTAATTACAAAGATCCGCAGAGTCGATAGAAATTATCTGAATGATGAATTTTATATAAACAAGATGATATAAACATTTAAAAACATTCTTTAGTTTTAAGAGGAAAAAATCTTTATTTTCCAAATAAATGATGATTCTACCACTTAAACATCCGTTCCTCTTTTCAACTCTCATTGAAAAGTGGGAAATAATTAGAGTAAGCTAAGAAATAATTAAAAAAGAAATATATCATTAAGTAAAAAAGGAAACCTATTAAACCAGCCGAATTAATTAGAAATGCTGAAATACTTTTTTTATTTAAATGAAAGAAATGGACGAAGAGAGGTAAGTTTGCAAGCTTAGGAAAGAAACTGAGAACGAGAGTAACATCACAGGATAAATTCCCCAAAGAGCCTGTCTTAGCAATTTTATGCAAACAAACAGCGTAAATTAGTTGAGATACGAGAGCGCACAAACAAACCGACACTTGCCGGCTAGCATTTTGTTGCATTTAATCAAGAGAAAAGTTGAGCTGTAAGGTTTGAATCTTGGGTTTTGTTACTGAAATGTGATCGGGGAAAATCCAGTTAGGGCGAAAATGATGACTTAATAATGATGCATAAAATTTTAAAATAAATAACTTGGTGTAAAATAATCTCTCATCAATATATTTTAAAACTCTATTTTTAAAAAGTAAAATTTATTGCATAAACTTCTTGCCAAAAATATTTTGGTCAGGTGTATTTAGTTTTAATAAATGTTTTGCTATTATTTTGACTTTTTCAAGGAAGAAAATAGCAGAGTCTAAGGAAGTATATTTCCATCCCATTTTAATTTATGATTATCGTCCTTTCCACACTCTTCCCCTTTGTAAAACAGTGAAATGCACAATTCAAAATTTAAGTTTGTAAATTCTTGAAATCCAATCTGTTGATTTCCAAATTTTCCGCCCAAGGATATTCCCGCTTTTTCTTTTTAAAATATTTTCTCTGGTTTCATAAAAGATAAAAGTATTCCAGTGATTTTCAAGCAACATTTTTGTTCTCATCATATTTTGTTTTCTATCAGTATTCTTCATTTCGTCTGTCTTCACTGACGATTCAAAGGCACTCAGACATGCTGATTGTGGAATTGACTTTGATTCCGTCATAGACAGTCCCCCCTGCCGGCATCATTTCGGATTTGACAGCCGAATTAGTGGCGATCTCTCATGCTTTTACGAATATCATGTTCTCATCCGAAGAAAGTTTTGTATATATACAGATATCATGACTTCTTTAGAAGCCTTTTGAATTAACACATTAATTCAAACCTATTGACACATTGAATTAACAGGTTACCATGTTTTCATTGAATACCCAACTTTTAATGCCCATTACCACCATTTTTTTTCACTCATCGTCAATAACTCTCCCAGAATAGTTGGAAAAGAATTACCATTCAGACATTTTTAAATTTTTAAATACTCCGCACCTTAAACCATATAATTCACTTCTAAAATTTCCATTCTTTTTAATGTTACTTTTTAAAGAATCTCATCTTTCTTTTGCAGTTGTATCTTAACTGTTATATATTAGTTTATACATAAACATACTTGATCTTAGATAATATTTTAAAAATTTGCTGTGCTCCGATTTATTATATGGATGGCACAGTATGCTCAAAAATGACCCTTGTGCAAAAAAAAATTAATCAATCAAATCATTTAATCACAGTTTCTCTCAATTTTTTAATGAAATTTACAATGCAAATTTCAAAATATTTCACAAAGATTTTCAATAAAAGTACTTCAATATTTCATTGTCAATCCTGTATTATTTCTTCTGTAGTTTGCTTGGAAGAAAATTCCCTTATTCCACACTCTTTATTGCGTGGTTTGTAAGATTAAAAATAGGGCTTATGAATGATTGAATGCGTCGATAACGAGCATATATATATACTTATGGAGGCGAACATTTGAGAATCCTTAGTGATATGCATGATAAATCATTTTACCTAACGAGCGTTCATGTTGATGTTCTCCATTAAATCCAAAATTATATGAATTTGAAGAAAAAAAAAGGGCCGATGTTATTGCCGATTTAAATAGGTGAATTTTAATTTATGCTCAACAGTAAAATATCCTTGCTCGAAATTCTGGACGTCTTACGTTATCATGAAGATGTTTCTACAATATTGGTGGGCAACAAAAAATATTCCAAAAGTAATATAAGGAACATTTTAACTCGTAATAAATTCATTTTCGATTACCGAAGTTATTTTGGTATGGAGATAATATCATCGCATCTAATATTTAATACCAAAGATGCAATGGACTTATCTAATATTTTAGGTTTCCTATTATATTCGTCTCTTTTGCACGGAAGTGATAAACTCTGACTTTAAATAAACAAACTGAAACCAAAAACTACCACTACACTTTAAGTCAAAACATAGGCCCTTAGCCATTGGAAATAGGCTCGAATCGAAATTTCACAGAATTCTTGTTCTGGAGAATTAAATCTAACTGATAATGTTTTGAAACACTAAGTAAATTTCTTTTCACAGAAAAATAAGCTAAAATCTCTTTCAATTTTTGAGCACTCAATTCTAGGCGAATTGTCTTCAATTAATTGAAATTTATCCTGCAACTTCCATCCTAAGAACATTTTTTTCCTGAATATAAACATCTTTCACATACACTAATATAACTTTCACCCTTCTAAGTTCTTTAAAGAGGACAAACTATGAATAAGTTGAATAAAACAGTCCATAATCTGATTTGGACGATTAAACCCAAAAATAAGTCATTTAACTTTGATCATTGATATCTCAATTAGAAATTAATGACCAATCTATTTAGATATTCATAAATTATATCAATCCTAAGGGTGATGACAATGTCGTAACGCTTGTTATATATATTCAGAATTATAATCTCTCAAAAGCATGATAAAAGCTATCTTCCAATTAAGCGGTGGTTATTTCACAATCAGAATTGGAATAGAAATTAAAGATAATTAATCTAAATATGAAATTAATAATTTCGTGATTTAAAATGTCTAAGTGAACTTTAGGAAATGAACCTATGTATCGGTATATTTAATCCCCTATTTTAGAACATAAATACAATCTTAAAAGAAGAAAGATTGTGTTTTAAATAGTATACTGGACTCGAACGAGGAAGGTAGAGGTGTTCATTAATATTTAGTCTTAGTGCAGTTCTTCGTGACGTTTTTAATGTTCTAATGTTTAAAACATTCAGTCATTCGAAATCATTCATTCTAAAATTCAGTCATTCTAAAAAAAAGATGATAAAAAAATTTAACCATTGATGCGCTTACTGCAAGAATCCAACTTTGATAATCCATAAATGAAAAAAAAAATTATCTTCTGGAAACGAAAACTCTTATTGAAAATATTCGAATGAAATATTTAATGTTATAAATGTTTGCAGAAAAATCCTACGATGGCGAGAAACGTCATTTTAAATAGGAGACCTAACCTACATTCTTTAGGAACAAATTTAATGACTTTTTTTTTTTAATATGCATGCACTTTTGTTTATATTTGGCAGTAAAGGTAGCATAACTTTTCAAGCCTTTCCTGTATTTTGATTGCCTTAATAGTAAGTATTTTATGAGAAAAGTTTGGTAGTTATTTTGAAAAAGAAGTCACGAGGAAATTTGTTATGTTTATGAAATATATATATATAAATTTAGGTCTGAGGTCTCTGTAAATGTACAACAAGTTTTCAGCAAACCAAATGACGAATACCAATTTTTATTACATTGCATTGCATCATCGGAAATGAGCCTAAAAGCTTATTTCCTGAATCAGTTGCTGCTAGACGTTGTAAAATGGCTGCTCATCTTCAAATTTGCAATGGGCTACTTTTGAAGCTGCTGTCTTAAAGAACTCTTAGGAACTTTCCCCTCAACATGTAATTTATCTTTTTTGAAGCATTATTTATACTGAAATATTTAAAACAATTTACCAAGGGGTGCGTCTTTAATTTACTTCATAATTTTTTTCACTTTGTGATTCGTGAGTCGCATGCTGGTAGCAAGTGAAAGCAAAAAAAAATCATTATCTCTTTATTTTTGTATGAATATTAATTATAACAGAAACCATGCTTCTTTCATGTTCGTGATTCTTATTCACAAGTATCAATTTTTCAATTCTTAGTAAATAAAATATAAACTCGCATAGTAGTTCTTCATTAGAATTGTATTTTTCTTCAACTTACTTACTGAACATCTATATTTCTATATCACTAGTACCAATAAAATAATGAGAAACATTACTACCGCTTAATATTTGGACAAATACTTATCATAGCGAAAAACAAACGTTTTTCCAATTTCAGTAGGAAACTAGAATATATTTTCTTTCAATTTATTATTAGAACGTAAATTTCTATAGAAGTAATATTTTGGAGTTGACAAATAAGAAAAAAATTTCTAATTCATTTCTATGAATCACAAAATTCAGCGCAGCATTCTATTGACTAAATCTAGTTTAGTGTAAAATAAAATTCTTTATAACAATTCGTCTGCTGAAAACAAACTCAATTTCGGTTCGAAAATTTCTATGATATTTTAAGAATCAATATAAAATCAGAAATAGATATGTGATAGCTAAAACACTTTTAAAATAGCCTGTAATATTCAGCATTTTATTATAGTAGCCAATTACTAAGCTTTCATTTAGTTAATGGGAAAGATACTTATATTAAATTGCAACTAATTTAAGTCTTATTGAAAGCAGTTTAGTTAAGTAGTTTACCTAACTAAGCCTCCTCTTTCTAAGTAATTTACTCTACTGAATATCCAGTGAAAATGCTTACAGAGAGAACAAAGAATACTATTTTTTTTCTTTTCTTTTCAAAAACTTTAAAATCATCTGCCGTGTTTGGAAATGGAAAAACAAATTGAATTCAACTACGCATTTCTATAGTCTCATTATAATTAATATTTAAAGAAATTTGTTTTGAAATAAGTTGATTGAATACAGAGAGCCTAAAATTAAAAAAAAAATTGTATATTAAACCTTAATTGGGGACGAACGGTCTGAGACCGCTACCGATGGATTTTCGGTCACCACTATTCCATTTCTAGCTCAATTGAATGGATTGGCCCTATAGCTTCCTGTTTTGTGACCTTCAATACACGTGCACTTTTTCAACCGATTTCAGCGGATGCTTTTTAAAATAATTCAGTTATTTCTGTGAGCGCGGTCTCTAAGACCGCATCTCCCTACTAGTGTAACAGTGATAAACAAGGCTTAGCAGATGGCGCTAAAACTTGGGCCTCGAAATATCATCCAATTTACTGATCCTATTATGAAGCAGTGCTTCAGGCACTTTTAAATGAAGCAGAAAGTGATTTTAGTGATAAGGATAATTGTACAGAAGAGTTTTTCGATGAAAGTTCGCATTCAACTGATTCTGATATGCATGTTCAAACATAATTAATTTTTAATGTGTTATAATGTGTTTTGAAAAATTTATAAAATTTATTAATATACCAAAAGATAGATATACAGAATTTATAGGTTGATTTTTATACTAGTTCTTAAACTGTATGTTTAAAATGCCCTAGGAAACCATCCTATGCAAGTCACACAAGCCGATTAAAAAGAGCCAATTTTACCTATTTTCATTTTTATTTTTTTATTTTTCATATAATTGTTGAATTTTACATTATATTCTCTTTTATATACCTTCATATACTGTAAAAATAAGTATGATTTAAAAAGTAAAATGTAATGTTTTTTCAAGAATATTATTTATTGTAACATGTAATTTGGGAAGAAAATATATGCTCCAACACATTTACTTTTTCAATGATAATATATTTTGAAAAATTTCTAAAACATATCTATATATGAAGAAAAATATCTGGAAAATATATTGGCAGTTTTTCATACTAATACATTCATTAGAAGATTTATTTTGAGTGTAAATGAAATGCGGACTGGTAAACCGCACCTCCCCAGTAAAGTCCTAAAATTTCACCTCCTCAGTTAAGGGTTAAAATAATGCTTCAATTAAGGATGCAATGAAATTTCTGAAAATTCAAATCTGAACCGTTTTTGTTAGAATTCTCATTGACCAGTAAAATTAGATGCGAGTAGATCGTGCTAAAAAATAATTTTAAGGAAGTTCGAGCATCTAGCCCAATATATAGTAGCATGATAATGATTTAGACTCGATTCTTCTCTCTTTATTTTATTTTTAAAATTTAATTTCTTTATACAGCAGTGATGAAGTGCACGCAAAGCATGCATGTAAAATATCAGCAATGCGCGTGAGGAAATATCTAATAATTAAAACAATAAAAAAACTTTTGCTTGAGAAATTTACTCTAAAATATTTTTTTTAAATATTAGAAAAAGAGCGAAAACCCTATTTGGTAATACAAATTGGTATCACTAAAAAGTTTTCATTTTAAAGTAATAGAAAAAGTTTTTGTGCAATAGTTTGCTTTCAAATTATTGAAAATAACAATTTCTTTTTTTAAAAAAAGAATTAATTCTTAATTATCTTTTCTGAAATTATTTAAAAACTCTTTCTTATTAGGTCCAAAATGTAACTAAGCGTTAAATGCGGTATTTATAGATTCTACGTTCTGTCCTTTGCAGTCTTCCAAATGATTTTACAATCATACTTCCCTCATGTCGCAATTTACAGATAATATGGCACCCTATAAACAATGTCATATTAAAAATAGTTAATTTGAGCGGTTTCAGAATTTCGAAATGCATCTCCACAGGCTTTAATTTGCTGGTTATCTGGATTATTGATTAATTGACGTTGTTTGTAATATATCATCTTTAATGTCGCTAGCTAACTGTTTTGCAAAAGAGTGAAATAGCTGTCATTAGGAAGTTAAGTAAGAATAATGGATGATCCCGTGGCGTTAATGTCTAAGCCTGATCTATAAATGGAAACTGCCTTTCAATATTTGGATGAAAGAGAAGGAAAACAAAGAGTTTTTGCATAAAAGTTACTAGACTAGATAGATATATTTACTAATATCCTTATTTTTTCGTCATTTAATGAATGTTATCGGATTTTAGTGCTGGCTTAAAATAGCATAGAACATTGAATAACGAACATTTCACGAAACAATATTCAAATGCCTGTCACTGCTTTTTTTTCGATTCAAGTGTATTTTTTTCTATTTATCTTCATTTTTATGAAAGGGGTTTGTTCTTGTAGTATTAAATAATTTAATAATGTGATTTCTTGATTTTTTTTAATAAAATCTGTTATCCAAACATTATTCTGTATGTTTCAATAGAATATATCTATATCATTATTTAAAAGGCTACTTTGTATTATTTAAGATATTGCTATTTCTCTATTAATTATTGATTTATTTTATTGGAGTATAAGAGGCAGTATGTTGCGTTGCTTTTAAATTCAAATCTGAATAATTTTGACGAAATTGGTTAGTTAATTTTACTAATAAAATTACAAAAATTACTTTAGAATTATAATAATCCATTTAGAATGCTATTATTACACGTATCATGGAGATGAATAGGCATTCCTTAAGTATTTTAATATTAAAGATTAATTTATTTGAATATAAAATTTTTAATAAAGTTTGATATACATTTATGTAGAATAAAAAAAAAACAACAATTTTTAAATTGCCAATATGAATTGATTTCAAAATTTAGGAAACTTCGATTTTTGATTTACTAGCCGTGGAATAATTGGGTATGCGTCAGTAAAATTAGGTGGTAATATATAACTGTAAAAATGCCATTCATTTGGCTCCCATAAATAGTTTAAGTAATAACTTTCATCAAAGAAAATCGCTTTGTAACCAAAAGATGGATTAATTCTTAATACTTTTTCAATTTTATGAGTTCCACGGACGATCATATTTAAGTGTATGTTTACCATATTTTCACTATTTTTTTTATTATGTCAAATTATTTCCACATCTAATTTTATAAAAAAATATGTTAACCTAATACAAAAAAGTAATTGGTGCAGTATTTGTTATAGAAGTGACTGGATATGAGAATGTTATTAGACTAAAAGATTTGTATACTGATACACACTGTTTTCTAAAAGTAATTTATTCAAAGAGGTTTTGTTATGCACTCAAATTTCTAAATAAAGCAACGCCGTTTTTGCAAATTAAACAATTTTGCTATTTTAAAAACACTTTATACCTAAGCAGATTGAAAATTAGATATATAAAGCAGTTCGTGATTCTATGAGCTTGGTTGTTAATAAAAAGCTCTGAAATATTCACTCTGTTGATAAAACTGCTGGTTGCATAATTTATTTTTAAATACAGTAAATGCTGTGATTACAATTTTAATTTTTAAATTGAAACCAAAATACAAAAATGTATATTTCATTTATTTAAAAAATCAATAACCTATCAAAAGTCGAGAATTTATTGTAATGGGAAAGGCAATATTATTGATTAGATTATTTCTTACTGAAATTATAGTTTTTACCACCGTGTGATAGTAAATATAGTTTTAAGTTATCCATATTTTGAAATAGGTTATCGAATACTTGTAATTGCTGTAATATTTTAGTAAGTATAATACTCAAGCAAGATGTCTAAAAGATGATTAATATATTTGAAAGTCGAATAACAAGCAATAGAAATTGACTATTTGTAACGTAATTCTTGAAAAATTATAAATTTCAAGAAAATTAATAAAATAAGGACACGAAAATTCATCAAGATAATTTTTGAATTAGCAACAGAATCTGACATTGTTTGATTTTTAATAAAGGAAAATTATGCTAGTATGCTTTTAAAGTGTCTACATTTTCAGCAATTAGATTGCAAGATCCTTCAACCTAACTATTTAAAGCCAGTTTAGTACTCCACTTTTTATTTGGCTCTTCTATAGTTACTGACAAACTCTTCAGATATTATAAAATCATAATTCTTTATAATTGGTATAATTTACATTCCAAGAAAAAAAAATGTTTATCTTCTTGGAACAGCAGATATTACTTGCGTTGGGTTTTTTTCTCGCCCAAAACTAAACAAACGAGGCAAAAACTAAATTTTTTGCTCAAATTCCTTCAGAAAAATTTAAAAAACGTAAAATAAAAGTTATTTTCACAAAATTTTAATTCATTAGAAATACGAATGAAAAGTTGAGGCATAAAGGATGGATGGCTGTAATCGTCAGAGACTAATATCTAGGAGAATTAATAATAACACGAGTTTATGTCCTCCAAATCCTAAATTGATCGTCCAAATTATCCTACACCGGTTTGTATGCTAAATTTACACAGATCAATTCCTAAGTGTTGCTATCATAAATGAACATGAAGCATTCACAAACGTCATGATCTTATTATTGTCGGCATTATTAATGTAGAATGCATTTGATTTGCTGATGAAGTAAGTTTTCAAATCGTGAAGATTTTGTCAATAAGTATAACTGGTTCATTTGGAGATGAGAAAATCATCAAGTTGTCATTTCATCATTCTTGCATTCTACAGATATAATAGTTTCGGATGCATTTCCTTCAAAAAATATGTCCAGTATTGTTCTGGCTGAAAAAGGTTATTGCTGCACATCTTATTATTGCAAAAAGAATGCATTCTACGTTTTAATCCTTTTTTAAGACTAATTTCATTGACATGTCTAATTTCTTAAAACTGATTTCAAAATATTTTGAATAAAAGTTTATTTTTCAGAAATACAACGCCATAAAGCAATATATTGATTATACTTTATATTTTATAAAGGTTGTAGATTTAATCATCGCTGCGAGGCAAAGGTTTTTGTTTATTTTTCAAACAGTTTGGAAGAAGCTGTCTTGTATCAGACAAAAAGGAATGACACACTCAAGAAAACTATAAAGTATTAAGATATAGCAATACCGATATTATGGCACAGAATAAAAGGATAACATATATTGTCAATGAAATGGAATTACACTGTTCCTAAATTTGCAAGAAAACTTGAGGATATTTGATAAAATCCCTGATTATTAGGTCACTAATAGTCTTGTCTTGTGACTAACAAGAATTTAAAATTTTTAAAAATTAGAATGAAAATAAATTACCTGCATATAGCATTTCACAACTATCCTCTTTTTCCCACTTTTTTTATGTTCGTTTAAAACCGAAATAAGAAAATAAAAAAAACCACTCTGGAGATTATAATTATCCCTCCAAATCTTACTCCTTTTAATACCTTTGAAAAAAGATTAATTATTTTATATAATATTCTTCTTTATGCATAACAAGTCTTTTAAGTAAACGACAAAGTTTGGCTAAAAACAGCATCAATATTTTCCGACATATTAGCAATTTAGTTTACCAAGTATGTTATTTGCTTCTGAAACAAGTTGCAGCAGCCAGATAAAATTATTTTCTTATATTCTTCTGGAGATATATTTATATTTTGCAGATTTTTTATTCTAATTTATATACTAGTAGACTATTAAAGTATCCTGGTTAGAAACCAAGCTAAATCAAGAACCATTGGAAATTTGGAAATACTTCAAAAATACAACTAATGGATGACATATTATGAATATATCTGACATTATATATTTGACTTATCAGAAGATATATTATTATATTATTACTATGAGTAATATTTAGCATTTTTAAGCCAGATTATCTTTCTATTTTCTAAACTGTATCAGGTCACCTGGAGTAACTTTTGCAGACATTGTCATTTTTTAGATTTAATAAAATAATTATAGATAAAGGAAAAGATGGAGCTTTTGGAGGACTTACGCATTATCTGCAAAATTCATTAAGTAATGCATTTTTTCAAAATAATTTATAAATTAACTAGATTCACAAAAGGTCATTTCCAGATGCTCCAATGTGTTTTCATCATATACTATGGGGTAATTGTGAATATGATATTCATTTTCTGCTCAGAGTTATCAATTGAAAAGATTATTTTTTAATTAATCAGAAATTGCACTATATAGCCTCAGCATGAATTTTAGTGCCTAGGCCCAATTATTCCAAAATATTATTTTTAGTAAAAATATCTTCTATATTATAAAATATCGCATATAAGCAATCACAAGTATTTAATACCTTATTGAACTTGGAATAATCTCTTTATATTTCCTATTTTATCGGAAAATTTGAAATAAACATTTCTTTAAAAAGGCAGAAATAAATGTACATTATGACAAGCGAAAAAAATATATTTAAGGCATAAAAGCCCACATTATAATTAGTAAAAACGAGTAATTCAATTTACAAAAAGAAATAATGCATCATTTAGAAAAGTTCGAATCAACGATTCAAAGCAGTTTTGTTTGATGTTTTACGCTATCTGAAGAAGAAACTTCTTATCCATCGTCTTGAGAATATGGAAGTATAGATTTTATTTGAAATTCACTATCTGAAATCATGAATTGGTAATTCACAGTCAAAAGAAATTTTGATGAGATTAAACTACTGCTTAGCATTTTTTAACTTCGTCATTCTTACAGACTTATGAATAATGAATCGGCGTCAATTTTGCATTTTCAATGCATTCGATCAATATATATATATATTTGACGATGGAAGATCCACAATCAGATTTTTCTTCCATCGCCATAGCTTTTAATTCTCTTTAAATACAGTGAAAATCTTCAATCAACTTTAAATAGAGTCCTTAAATCTTCGTCATTTTCAGATTTTAAATGTACATTATTTGTTTGGTATATGAGAATAAGCATTGTGGAACAAAACACTTCCATATTCCAAAATGTAACTAATTCCAATTACTTAAAAAAATCCATTTGATTTGTTCAAAGTTTTTTTCAATGGTTCTTTTATGAAAAGTTTCAGTTGACTGAGAACTTTAAAATGTTTCTCAGAAGAAAACTTAAAATGAAAACTTTAGCTTCTTCTCAACCTTTATTTTCAACATATCCAGGAAATATATAAATTAGTAACTTAACTTTATTCTGAATAGAAAATAAACAAAAAGTTACAAGTTTAAGTTTCCCTTTTTTTTTTCGGCCACAAATTTTACTAATTTAAAAGTTATTTACAGTGCAAATGTTTAGAAGGTTACCTTTTTTTTTTTCTTCCTCTAGAGTGCCTTAGCCAAAGCACAAACATCCCGTTTCATTAAAGTCTCATTACTTCGCAATATAGTCACCATTCCCAATTACTGAGCTTAGTTCTACATACAGAAGATATTAAAATATATTTTTACCTTTTCTTTCAAATTAACATTTAGAATTCGTATACTTTCAGACTAAAGCAGAAATGCGAAATACTTTCAAGAATTTATGACTAAGCATGTTAGATTCTTTAAAAGGAAATATAAATATAGCCTTGCAACCTTAATAGGATGCAATGCATTAAAGTTGGAAAAAGAGCAGAACTTCTCGATAGATAAACAACAACCAAAGGATTAAAATATTTCGCTGAGAATTCAAAACTCATTGTAAATCATACTGTATCAATGAGTATATCTTTTATTTTAGAATCCTAAATTAGGTTTGATTTTGTAACAACCAATTCTAACAGAATTCCTGATATATATATATGCTCTAGCGTATTGAAATATTTATTTTTGATGCTAAAAATAGATGAATGCTCGCATTATTTGAATATTTAATGCAGTTAACTATCATCATCAAAATAAATTTTCGGTGATAAATAGTAATAAATTAAATATAATTTATCAAAAATGCTTATATTCGACTATCTTTCTGTCTGAGATATTTTTTATCTGAATCTCTATGGTGCAATTAAAAACTCATCTAAATCTCTAATGAGTAACTAAAAACGCACAATAATAAATGCTGTAATTTTTCTTTGTTTCATTTTATTTGAAAAACCCTTAGTTTAATTATTTAAAAATATTGCAGACATAAGAATAAAAGAAAAAAAGAAAGCAAAATTAATAGTTGCAAGAAATGACAGTGTCGAAAAAAAATAGCTATAATGAATAAGAAGCAAAATCAGTTTCGCTTATACATTTAATTAGAAAAATTTTGGAAATCAGTTTGAGTTTTTGTCTTTACTTCTGATTTAATAAAAATATTCCTTCATGTTTTGTTTCCTTTTTTTTTTAATTTTAATGGAATTAGTTTTTGTTTATTGTCTATTAACATTCTTTCAATATCTATAAATCATATTCATTCGTTTCATTTTCTTCCTCTCAATATAAAAAGTTTTTATAATTACTTCTGCTAAATATAATATTCGTACGATTTGCTTAATTTAAAGCTTCTTTTACCTTTATGATTTGTTGTTTTTCTTGAAATATATTAGATATAATGCTGTTTCTAAAACCATTTACCAGTCTAAAGTATTTAGGGATGTTAGAAAATTCTTGAAAACTCCATAATCAATCCAGCCAATTCAAGAAATTATAAATTTATACATACATGAAATTCCAGAAGAAAAAAAAAGAATTTCATTTGGATTAAAGAAACAGTAAATCTGTATACAAATCATATTTGAATCATTTTCAGAGATATAAAACTAATCAAAATTTGCACATGCAATGTCTCGTGTTTGAAATGAATTACTAGTTACTAATTTGAAATTTCAAATCTTTAGATAAATGTCTAAAAAGAATTTTATAACTTACTTCTGATCAATATCTATTTCCCATTTTTGGTTACTTGATTTCAATTTATCTGTTGGATCTCAGCTATTGATACCTGGAAACTAAGGTACTTGTAAATCTCTTTCAGGTAAAAACAAATTCAAATCCATCAAAGCACCAATCTATAAATCTTCGCATCTAAAAATAAAATGAATGCTTTAATGTCATCTAAATGTTAAAAGAACAAAAACCGAATAACTGAAAATGCTCATATTTTCAAAATTTACTTAATTTTTTAAACACCTGTCCTTAATCTTAACCGCAAATAAAATAAAAAAGAAAATCAATGAACTCCTTTTATGTATACATTTTTGGAGTCGCAGAAGAAAAGTACTTTAATCAAAAGAGCTATTATTTATTTTAGCTCATTTTTGCTTTGTACGTAATAAATATTGCGTGCGTTGTTTAAACATATTTCTAGTAGCTTAACTTAATTAATTAGACATATTTAAAAAGTAAGGGAATTAAGTGTACCTACTTAGTTTTAAATGACACTTTTAACAATTTCTCTTGGCTCTCTGATTGACTTTTTCCCTAAGAAAGCGTAATCTATATTTATATGAGCTCTAATTAGTGTAAGCAGTCAACGTAGCAAAGTGTTACAAATTAGAGAAAATCTTTTTTTTAAATTGTATAGTGAGATAAAATGACATAAATTTCGATTTTTTTTTACTGTCGTTTTGAACATGAATAAATAAATAATTTTTAATGAAGAGAAAATAACTGAAGCCACAGCGGGAGCTTAGTGGGTATCGCCTTCGACATATAAAACTAATTAGTAAATGGAAATGGGATTCCCATTTTTTTAATAGAAATATCATAACAGTGTAATAAATTTTCGTTTTAAGAACCTGAAGTCAGAAGCATGATATTCATAAGAGTACTTATTGCCATTCAATGAATAATCTCTTTTATGGAACAATTACCAACAGAAATTAACTAATGACCCGAATTTCTCATATAATACTTTCGATTTTTTTTAATATGTATTGGTCATGCTAATTATACCACAGTATGGGATAAAACGTTACTTACTTCATTAAAATGTATAAATAAATTAGTTTTAAGTGTAGATCAAGACAATTATATTCTCTAAAAATATCATGAATTTTAAGATATAATTATTGATTCTCATAATGATTACTTATTTTATTATTTTAATGATTTATAAATTTTAATTTAAAAAATGTATCTATATTATGACCACTTTAATGACATTAAAATTATTGATTCTTATCATAGTATTTATTTTAATGATCAAACACTATAAATTTTATTTTTTTAAATATATCTATATCACATTTACTTTAACTGTAATGATGAATGAATTAATATTCGTTATACTTTTCAGAATCGCAGTAAGCAATTGAGTGTGTCTAACCTTCATTTAATAATACGATGAAGAAATATAAATTGCAACAAAACTCAGGATATTTTAACAATCAAGAAAAGAACCTCATTCATTGATATTTGATCCAAACTTGTGTAATATATTTTGAATTTATATACATAGAAAGAATATAATAATTATCAAAATAGTGAGCTATGTACTAGAACGTGCAAATGTTATTTTTGTATAACTTTGTAAAATTTTTCTTAAAATTTTCCATAAAATAATTCTCTCTGTTATAAAATTGTATATTATATGCAAATTATGATGAATGATTGAATTTCGTAGAAAAGCATGCATAAAAAATGAAAGAAAAGGAATCTTTTTAAAAGTATTCCTCTTACATGTTATAATTCTTCACAAGAACATGTCCATTTATTTCATTTCCATAACAAGCATATAAATGTATGAGAAAAAAAAGTGTTTTTTTGCCAGTCATAATTTTAAAAATATTTATTTATTATTAATTTTTAATAATCAAAAATAAATTTCTTATTTAAACATAAGTTAAAAATACAAAACGTCTTTGCTTTTTTTTTTCACTCTAAAACTCTGACCTAATAATTTCTAAATCGTCAGAGATAGGCATACACTTCCTTTAAAAAATGCTCTTAATAATTTAGAAATATTATAATTTTACTAGGGAGCTCTGCCACCTATCTGCATGCTCATCAATTCCCATAAAGATTACATGGCAGTCTTCCTAAGTTTCAATCTCCCCTCAAAACTGCTCGATTTGCTTGCTACTATAGTGGCACTGCGTAACTTATAATGCATAAAATGTGTAACAGGATTTTATGATATCTTCACAATATTTCCCAGCATTCAGAATATCGAAAAATCTCCTGAAAGTATAGTACAGTGTCGTGTGCTAATAGGGAAGAAAGAAAATAATAAAATAAAGCATCCAGAGAAAGTGAATTTTTTTATTAGCAATTAGAAAATTGATTTAAAATTCAAATGAGACTAAAAAAGAAAAGAAAAATGGCGAATTAGAGTTTTCATATACATTAAAAGAATTCTAAAAAAATTTAGATTTCTTAATTAAAACTTTCAAATACCATATATTTGCATAATTTTCCTCATCAGTTTCAATCAGAAGTCAAATCCCAAGACCCATCAAATGTCATATCTTGTTGCTCAATGAGAAGTTTTTAAGAAACCTCATAAAGGAAATATCTTTATAGATGTTATTTGAGTCTTTAAATGAATTTGGAAAAATTACAGAATCTTAATTTTCATACATTTTTTGGTGTTATTCGTCATAACTAGGAAAATGTCCTTCACACACAAACAATTTAATCGAAGAATGTTTTGCATTAATACAATTAAAATTAAAGAGCTGTGAAGTTCTGAATATTGTGATTTTAGAAGATTTTGAACTATTTCAATGACAGCCTCAAGGAAAATCCGCCAATTAATATTCGAAGCTTTTTTTATACTGCTACCGATTGGGCCTAATTAATTACGTGCTTCTAATAATTTTACATAATATTTTTAATAATTAGGATGTGAAGGTTGCACAGAAATTAAGATTGGCATTTTTAGGAATATATTTATTTACTCAACTTACATAAAATGCAATTCTCTATATCATTTAAAGCCTTTTTCCAATTCTCTATATATTTCCAATTGGAAATATATGACTATCTCTAAAAGTTTGGAAATAAATAAGCTTAATCACAGTTATATGAGCGTTTGTATAGGATGATAAATTTCTAAACAGCATTAATTTAGTGAGTTGAGGTGTTTCTTCGTCTATCCTATTACTCCTACTTGCGGCATACACCAACTTATTATGAAACCTTAATCATTCTTTGATACAATGTTTGAAATAAATGCTTTTATTATAAAGAAACATTCACGTAGCAATACTTGAAAGAAGAAAATTTATATCGTTATATTTCCTAATGCCGAAACTATGGTCGCTGAGTTATGTTCCTAATTTTTTTCAAACCTCTTCATAACAATCATACAATTACACAATAGGCCAAAACATTTCTAATGCTACATGTGCAAAATAAAATAAAATAAAAAACAGAATTTTTTTTTATTTGCTTTAGGTTTTTTTCATTGTCATTGTTCAAATTAATCTCTACCGGATCGATTATACTTCTTACATTGAACTGATAATTGTTGGAGTACCTATTCCAGTGCACTTTTTAGTGTAGCCTCAAAGCACGGGTTTGAATTTTTAAATACTTGAAATGTCATTAAAGTAGCACCTTTTTAAATTTCGTGAATAATGAAAATTCGCAAGAGTCCAAATGAGGATGAATACACATACATGATTCTATGTCAAAAATCTACAAATAAGCGAGCTGTAATTCAGCGCATCATCCAACAAGCACCAATTGTTTTCATTCCCACATTTCAGACAAATAAGATGTATTCTGACTTTTAAAATTTAAAAATTATTTAAATTAAGTATTATTTAATAATACTCTTCAATAATAGTTTGTCAATCGGGAAGAAATTTATTTTATAGATAATACCTAGCTACTAGCGAGAATAATGAGTATTGTTTTTATTTTGAATGAATGTTTTCTTGTTTTGTTTTATTGATGTTGTTGTTGCTTTTGAAGAGTCTTCTCGTTTTCATTCTCGCTTTGCTTGAAGATCGTATTGAAAATATTTCATTTCTTCACCTGTAACGTAGATTTCAGAATGTTTAAAACATATTTTTAGTTCCTAAAATGGCATCTCTGCACTGTGGAAATTAGATATTTTTGTTCATTGGTCAAAATATGGGAAGAAATTAAGCGCATACTTTTATTTTATTTAAATTTTTAATCTGAATAGCCCAAATGTTTCTCAATGTCGTACAACTTGAATGAACTTCCAATATACTTACTGCTTTCAAACGTAAAAAATAATTATGCATTTTGGTAAAACAAAATTAATCGTACGTTTTTTCATCACTTAATGAATATCGAAGCGCTTGAAATTTATCATTTCAAATATTCCTTAAAAGCAAAGCTTTCAATTCTAATAATAAAATATGAAAAAATTTACTTCTCTATTTTATGGCCATAATTATGAGTTAGTGTAGCAAACGTGCCTGATTTTAACAACATACCAGCGAATAATTAAAAATTATCATACATGTGTAATTATGGTGATAACACCACTGAAGACAGATCTCTCTCAATCCTAAAGATTTCATTGGCGCATTGGGCATATTCATGCTAATGTTTTGTCACTACCTACATCCGAAAATTATATTTTAAATGTGAACGTCAATTAAGTTATCTATTTATTAATTGACATCTACTACAACTATTCGTATATCTACTTCAATTTTTTACCTAATGAGGTTAAATTGTCTTGTAAGGTATTTGGTATTCGGACGGGATTTTTTTTTAAAATATTGCTTATATGATGCTTTTTTTATTAATATACCTATAACATAATGAATAAATCTGACTTATTTAAATATATATATATATATAGCGTTTGAAGAAAACGCATATTATGATGTAAATTTTCACATATTTACGAAAATAGGGTTGATCTAGTAAAGACAATTATTACCGATTTTCCTTTCTCTTTGTAATATTACATGTGTAACATATCTTAGAGTTCAATTAAATATTATCTACTAACTACTCAAAAATAAAATTTTTGTGTGCAATATATGAAATTTTGGAATTTATTTCAACAATATTTATATTAAACAATCATATATCCACTTATAGAGAATTCAACATCAAATCCATAGTTCGTTGCATTCTGCATAACATAACGGTCACTAATTTTAAATTTCATTAAGATATCTTGATTTGTTTTGAGATATGACGATTCATGTATAGTAGAATTATGAAAAAAGACAATAGAATTCAGAAAATGCATTTAAAATTTTTAAATGCTTATAAATGAACATCACTTACATCAATATATTTTATAACTTGGCTTCTAATTAACATAGTGAAAAAAAATAATAACGTATCTGTTTTGTAAAACTACAAAAGAAATGCGAATTTTTATCCGAATTCATGTTTTTAACATAATCGGATATCTTAATAATTTGAAGCAAGAATAAATAAACTTTTGTAATTTATAGATATTTATTTCTATTAAGCAATTCCAGAATTTTAACTCTTCAAAAGCCCTGAATAGTGAGAATATGAAAGAATTGAGACTTCTTATACTAACTATTAATTCCACTCGGGAGAAAGAGGACTCGGATATAATTCCATTTCTTTGAAATAAATATACTGTTAATAGATTAACTATTCAAGAAAGAGTTATAGCTGCATTTAATCCTTCTTCTTTCTCGAGTTTCAAAAATAAAAACATCAACCCAACCTCAGACTGAAATGCCTAATAAATCTTTAGACTCTTTCTTGGGCGTTAAATTTTCGCCTTATACTCTTGCTTCGGTAGATAGAAAAATAACGCTTTGTGGATTTTAGCTGGAGGAAGAAAATAAGAAATAGCATTGTGTCAGTACAATTCAATTATCTATTTTTTATAGAAATTTGGCAATGAGTTTCACGCTGAATCAAGCACATTGTATTTTCTTTGAGCCCACACCATTTGGTTTCTTTTAAAGGTTTAAAGTGCGAGAATGTAAAAGATCTAACAATAAAATATCGAAGGGTGCTTTTTCTTCCATTTTAAATGATGGGAATTTCAACAAAAGTGTTTCAAATTTTAATACCAAATTGAAGAAAAGATTGTATAGAATACATTAGTAAAGAATCATTTAAATGCTATGCTACATTTTACAGTTTACCCAATAAAATCATTTTTATTCCTAATTGTATCATGGTAGATTTAAATATTTTCATAAAAGGCACTTGAGTGAACTTTGATTCCTGGATACCAATTTTCTATCAAAGAAGTAGAATATGGATCAGAAATTCTTTTAAAGGTATCTTCTCTAAAGAATTTTCAAAATGAAATAATTGAAAGAAGTTTTATTAAATTTAAATCAATTTATAATACTTCTGTGCACTTTACAGAGAAAAAAAAGTCAACAAAGCATGTTTTTAGTTTATTTTTTTAATCTATAACAATCGTTTTATTTGTGAAATAAGAAATTATTCAGCTTTTATTTATTTTTTTTTGAATTTTTTTATTTGGTTTATTGGCCACCACTGAAGTTGACACTATTCAGTTGGCACTTCTGAATTATTGTTTTAAGTAATTATTAAATCTAGAAATCAAATATCACTATTAAGTACCAGATTATTTTAATATTTTAAATCATATCATTTATAAGATTAAAAGTACAAATTTAATTCATCTACTTAGGCTATTAAAATACATTTTTCTTTATTTTTTGTCTTTCCAAACGCATTAAAAAAATTCCCACTTAATTCTAATTTACTTCTATATAATTGTACTTTTTCCATGCAATAAAAATATTGGAACAGTATTTAGACAAGAAATATACTTAACATATAAAGAAACACTTTAAACAATAAAATGAATATTATATTTAAAATGCATTTTCTTTTTTTAATAGATCTATGCTAATAATGCAGTAATGGCTGCTGCTTTCAATGCTTTCTAACATGCCATTTTAAATTTAGGTTAGAAAAATAAACCTATTGAAAAGAAAGTAGTTTTAATAAACTTGCATACATTATTGAGTCATTGTTTTTCCATTTGTACTATCTTTTAAGAAATTACATCAACCATGTATAAAATAAGACAAACATCTATGGTAATGCATTTTCAGTTGCCACTACTGAAGATTTAATGATTTTTTTTTTCCTCTCTAAGCAATTGCACTGAAGAACCAGAAAAAAATACTTTTGCAATAATGTGAAATTCTCCCACGAGCACCCAGAAATGTCTTAAAACGACAAGGCATGAACTCGATTGATATCTGAAGGCATACTGGAGGCTATTCACATCATGAACTCCTTAGAGCAATCAGCAAATCTAGAGAAGCAGGATGTAGTAGAGATATTTTCTGAGCAACACATTGTAAAGCATCGCAGATACGCTCAATAACGGTCATGTCTTAAGATTTTGGTGAACAATTGAAATGATTTAAGACTCCCGGAACCATTTGTTAGCAGTATGCGTGGTGTGTCACTAAATGCTTTAGTTATTAAAATCTGTCGGAATGCACAATGAAAACGAATGGGTGTAAGTGAATAGACAGGACATTCATGTACCTGTCATTTATCACATTCATCTCGTGACATATCAGGAGCTCTATACTATGTTAATTGCACAAGTTTCGTATCATGCCATCCGTTCCTTCAGATTGAACATTCCCCTGTGGACATGATGTTGTCTCTAACACACACAGGCCCATACATCCGATACTGGAGACGAGATTCGTCAGACAAGGCAACGTGTTTCGAGTCATTAACAGTCGAATAGTAGGGTTGACGGTTCGAAGCAGGGTGTAAAGTGCAATTAAGGTGATACATAAGTGGGGTGTCGGCTTCAAAAGTATATATCATTGATGGCCATTTGGTATATCGAGCATTGACACTTGTTGATGACCTAATATTGAAATCTGGGATAATTTAAGGAAAAATTGCACGTCCATCTCATTTAAGTCTTCTCCCAATCGTCAATGATTCCTCTCTTTCAAGGACTCTTTCCGGCCAAGCCGATATCGAATATTTGATGTTTTACCGGATATTCGATATCCTTGATACTTTCATGAAACTATTGCACTCAAAAATTCAAATTTCAATACCTTGAAGAGGCTTTGTCCTAGCTCTAGTGAGTCGACGCCTCGTTCAAAATCACTTAAATTTCGATAACTTTGTAGTAGCAAGAACCAATCTAAGAGCTTTGACTGATTTGTAATGTCTTATATAGGTGCTACTGACCACATCGTGTTACACTGAATCATTGCATAGCTCCATTATTCGCATATATACGCCTGCATAAGTTTTTCTCGCTTTTCAGTGTATAAGTAATCAAAAATCCATATAATTTTTTTGAATAATGTGCAAATTATTTATACACATAAAATATCAATATAAACATATTTGCATTTGAAAACTTTTCTGTATAAAATACTAATCACTTTAATCTTTGATAAACGTACAAATGCTATTTTATTTTTCGATGAAAAATCTGGTAATGAAAGAAATTCCTTTTTTAATTTGCAAAAAGTTGTAACTAATATCTCAGATATCGTTCTCCTGAAGTTACTATTTCTTACCTGAAATATTTTCATACAAAGAAGTAACGGTGCTAAATTAAAAATCGCATTTGAATCGTTAATAGAGCATACCATTATTAATTTGATTGTGCGTGATTTAAATATTATAATTCAATTACACATTGACACTTTAATTCTAAAATATCATTTATTTTTTATTTAAAATTTATAGGGAATTCTAGATTTTTCTTAAGAATTTGAGAGAAAATATTCAGCAATATTCCTTTTACGAATAAATATTGTATCCCATATTTTGTTATTGTGGCTATTTGTTTAGAATTGATATGTCCATTTTATCTTTAAAATTCTGTTCTATAAGTCTTAAACTTAATAACAATATTAAAATATGTAAAATAATCACTGATTATTTATTTAATAGCTATATTTGAGTGTGTATTCCTAAAAACTTATCAAAAATATGAAACAAATTGATAAAATAGGATGTCATATTTTGTTAGCACATTAAATTAAAAACAAATTGCAAACTGAGAGTAGGAATGCTTATATGTTAAACTAAAAAATCCTTTGGTATATTCCTGAAATATCTGAAATTTATCAAAATCATTAGCTTTCTGTTCGATTAAAAATTTTACATCAATTTGAAATATAAGGTTAAATAAATTGAAATGGTAGAATTCATATATTATTTCATTCCTACATAATATGACAGTTGCGTTTTTGAAGACATTCATAAATAGATATAAAAATTATCTCTGAAGTACAATTAATTGCTATGATATTACGTAATATTTATTTACGCTTATTTTAATTATATTTATTTACAATTTTTTGAAACTGAATATGTGTGGGAATATGGAATGATTCCTCCACTTAAATGTTCAGAGCTTCAAGAAAAGCTACGGAATTTTTTTAAAAAGCAAAAGTAGATTTATTTCATACAAAAAAGAACAAAACAAGAAAAATTAACAGAACAGGAAGAAGTAGCTCTTTCGAGTTGGGAAAGAAATATTTTCTTGCCGGCCAGATTACATAGTGGGTAGTGAAACAGTAGTACCCACAGTACTCCTTCTCGAAATCGAAGGTCGGTTATCATTCGACCATAGGAGTGATGCGGATCTAATGGTTCGTCCATAACTAGTCTTATACTAGGATGACAATGTGGAAGGCCGTCAGCCAGGTCAATATGATCATTCAAAATGAAAGCAAGCTTCAGCCTGTCTACTACAATTCTTTTTTATCCATGCATGTCCAGTGCAAAGATTTTGTTTGTTCTCGACAACACCCTGTATGGCCCATCGCAAGGCTGTTCAAGGGATCGCCAGACGAAAGCGTGAGTCGTTGCAGCCAAATCTTTATGCAAAAACACTGTGTTTCCCTTGATTTGAAGCAGGAACTGGCTGCAAATCGTGGATGTTATTCTTTAATTGATGGATGAATTCTGGAATTGCATGACTAGTTTTGCAGTAACAAAAAATTCAGCAGGGAAACGCAAGGGTTCTCCATTGATTTGTTCTGCAGGAAAAGCTCTTAAGTCTTCTTTCAGACTTACTCGAATACCTAGCATAACCATTGGTGTGATTCATTGTGGGGAAAGGCAGTAGCATTTAATAACATCCTTCAACTATCAATTAAATCTTTCCACCATGACATTTGAAGCTGGATGATAACTTGTCATTCAGATCCGCTGTAAATCTAAAAATTGAGTAAACGCTTGAAATAATTCAGATTCAAACTGTGAGCCCCGATCTGTAGTTATTTCAGGTACACCAAATCTTGCAATCCAGTCTTTATGAAATGTTTTAACACATGTTTCGGCTTTCATATCGAGCATCGGAAAAACTTTCGACCAACTTGAAAATCTATCGATGCATATGAGGCAGTAAACATGACCGGCAGATGGCGGTAAATACCCCAAAATGTCCAAATGAATATGACAAAATCGTGCTGAAAAGAGAGGAAATTGTTCTACTGGAGACTTGGAATGTCTTAATATTTTACTTTCTTGACATTCGATGTAGAAAACTGGATTCTAGAAAACTGGATGCAATCTTTCTGCAAAGAAGGACAGATAAACCTACCTTTTATTAATTTAGCCGTGGTTTTACTTCCAGGATGATATAGGAAATGAACGCTATCAAAAATAATTTTTCTGAAAGTTTCTGGAACATAAGGGCAGGGCGTATAGTGTCTCTTGAAACATCACACATCATCTTTGATCCACATGAAGTTCAATAGGATTCAGTTTCAATCCTGAACTACTTTCTATTAAATATTTACGACTATTATTTACCTTCTGTTCTCTAGCCATAGTTTCATAGTCGACTTAAGTTGGTAAGTGAATATAAGCTAAACGGGAAAACGCGTCAGCTATTACATTGAAATCACCTGAAACGTACTGAATATCAGTCGAAAACTGGACCAAAAATTCTAGTTGTCTAGTTTGACGGGGAGAAAATGTGTCTGCTTTTTGACAGAAGTCAAATGTTAGTGGCTTGTGATCACAGTAAACTGCGAAATGTCTACCTTTCAGAAAATGTCGAAAATGATAAAAAACACAACAGATCTCAAGTAATTCTCGGTTACAGACATTGTAATTTTTTTAAGTAGTAGTGAACTTATGAGAAATCAATGCAAAATGTTGTGGCTTATTGTCGGCATGTTGGTTCAGAACAACACCTATAGCAAAATCCGATGCATCATCGGTCATAAGAGACGATTTCGTATCGTCTTTTGGGTGTGCAAGTAGGATAGCATTAGCTAACATTTTTTACGTGTTTCAAATGAATAAAGTGTATTTGGGGACTTATCTCGTTTTTTACTAATTTTAACGTTATAAATTGGAGCTTGTAATGTGCAGAACAAGCAAGAAATCGATGATAAAAATTAATCATATGATTCCTACTCATTTAAAAGTTAAATGATTAGAAAAGGCACAAATCATAAAATCACAAATCATAATCAGTCTTAGGCAATGGGAAAATTAGGAAACAGTCTTGTTTTTTTTTTCGAAGAAGGAGGGGTACCTTCCTTGAAAACTAAATATCCAAGAAAAGGTAATTTTGTTTGACCAAACATGCATTTTCGAATGTTGAAAACAACATGATATTAATCAAGTAGTTGAAAAAACTGTCACAAATCATGCAAATGCGTAGTAAAATCTTTAGAGACAACAAGAATATTGCCCAGGTAAGCATAGCAATTTAAGCCAAGTAACACTTCATCCATAAACCGCTGAAATGTTTGATCAGCATTCTTAAGACTTAAAGGCATGCGATTGAAATTAAACAGTCCTATTGATGTAGTAACAGCTGTTTCTTCGATATCCGTTTGGTTAACTGATATCTAATTATAAGTAATAATGAAATCTCGTTCAGAAAAAAAATGTTCTGCCATTTCATTCCATAGAAAAATCTTGGATATAAGGCAGAGGATATTTATCAAAAATTGTAACTGCATTTAATCTGCAGAAATTACAGCAGATGCGTCAAGTGTCGTCCTTTTTCTTAAAAAGATGTATCGGGTGAGCCCATGGGCTTTTAGAAGGATGTATGATACCTTGTTCTAGTAGAAGACCGAAATTCAATTTAGAGTCCTTTTAATTTCTCTGGTGTGAGTTATCTCGGTTTGCTGAACACCGGAGATCCTTTAGTGAGTATATAATGGTTAGTAGAATGATTTACTTGTATAAGATTGAGAGCAGGCTTGATTATGTTGGGAAATTCAGAAAATGATTGATGGTAAGGCGAATCATCCAAAATTGTCGTTAAACCAATTGATGGATGATTACAAGTTTTACCATTCACTTTAAGAGGAATCGACCCGTTAATTAATCTATGATTTTTGATATCGATAAGTAATTCAAATCTTTCTAAAAAAATCTGCATCTGCAATTACAAAGTTTTAGGAATGTAATCGCCGTAAGTCAATATAGAATATTAAATTCCTGGTGCCATAAGTTTGAATAATTGGAGAATTTGCAGCATACAAAACGAAGTTCGTAACTGGTACATGTTTAGTTAAATTCGCGTAAGAAACTGGAAAAAGATAACAAGTAAACCCATTATCAATTAAAAATAAGTTATCAACAAATCAATAAACCCGTTACCCGTTATTAACAAATAAGCGACTTAATTCATTGCAATCTTCAGCAGCCGGAAACTTAAACGATTCTTTAAGTTTTCAGAATAGAAACACGGTTCCAAGCATTTCTTAGCTTTATCGCAATAACGTATATGATAGCAATGTTTCCTAGTATTAGTGTCTGTAACAGAAATGCGATAGGGAACGAGATTGTAAAGTTTTATTTCGTTTATTAATGCGAAACAAGTTTGAAGCCATTCGTTGAACTTGCTTTGACAATTCCATAATTTTTGTTTCTAGTGATTTTAAAGAAAGATTTGTTGAAAACACACTAACCACTGTAGTTTTAGCCATTGTTTCCTTAATTTCATCACCAGTTTGTGCGAATTTTTCGAAATTATCATTACAAACTAATAATATTTGTTGCAATGTAACAGTTAAATATTGCAAAAAAAGTGCTTTTGAAACATTGTAGTTAAAGCGACCGTTATTTCATTATTTCATTTGCATTAAAAGCTGTGAAGGAGTTTGAAGATCTTGGAAAAGAGTTTTGTGTTTTGCAGTTTCGGAGTCAACATATTGTTTCATTATTTTTATCTTTCAATAATGTGCATGGAATGTCAGGAGAAGGTGAAGGAATTAGATTACTTATATAAGCCAAAACGTCACAATCCAAAACGGAAATTACACAATAAAATTTAGTACTTTCCAAAACAATCCCCAATGGGATAAATTGAGATTCTAATTGCAAAAACCACAAATGGGGATTACTTTTCCAAAAAGGAGGAGCTCTAAATGCAACGTGAGCCAACTCAGCAGATGCATCAATTTTCGTTTCGGCATCCATTTTGAACACTAGAGAAAAGGAGTACGATCAAAAGCGAAAGTCAAAAATGATTCGGAAAGAAACATACCTGTCATTTAAATTTGATGTCTTTGATTCCTCTGACGAAGCTCACCAGTTTTAATGTCAAGGTCACTACTTGAAGAGGTACAGAATGGTTCCTCCACTTAAATGTTCGGAGCTTCACTAAACACTACGGCAATTTTAACAGCAACAAGAGTAGATTTATGCTACACAAAATAGAACAAAACAAGAAAAAAATTAACAGAACAAGTAGAAGTAGCTCTTTAGAGTTGGGAAAGAAATATTAAGTTCTTGAAGGCCAGATTACATAGTGGATAGTGAAACAGCAGTACCAACATATCTAATAGTGTTGCTATTAAAGCTTACAAACAGTCACAATTTATTTGTATTAATTCTTTTTTTTCATCACATCAATTTGTGAAAATAAGTAGAGTATTTGTTTCATAAATGTATTTTATTGGTTTAAAATGAAAAGAGAAGAATAAAAAAGTTTATCAGATTTTTTTAGAAAACTTTACAATGATCTTACTTAATTTTACTTATAATAAATAAGATCTTAAAATAAATATTTTATTAACATTATGATTTAAAAAATTATTCAATAATTATTTATGTATGATTATTATGCCTAATTTTATTCTGGTGTTTTTTCATTAATATTAATCGATTATTTATTTTAATCGATTAATTCATCAAAAATTAGCGAAGTTTGAAGGACATATTATTAGAATAATTTTATTCTAAACCATTCTTATGTTATATTAACCGTTTTAGATACCAGTTGATTTGTGGAACCGCTGATTGTGTTTCGTTTCAATTAAATTTCCTATGCATAATTGATATTTACGATTCACCCGAGAAAATATTTTTAAGAATTAAATTGCGACAGAGATTAAGGTCATGTTATTTTAATAGCCTCACAAAAATTCTATTCGTTTCGTAAATAAATTGCTCTAAAGGAATCTAATTCTATGACATCATAATGCTATAAAGAAACCAAAATGACCAAATTGTTCGATTTATCTACTTTCTTATTGGTGGTTTCGTGGTACTGTAACTTCACTTTTTGGAAATAAATCACAGAGACATTAAAGAGAACTCGAATGCCTTAGCTTTCAACAATGAAAAAAAAATCAAGGGCCCAAGATTTAATGAAAAACAATGATCAATTTTTCAGCTCAACAATGAAATCTGTCACTGAAAATAATATAAAAAATTCTCCAATTTCAGAAAAAAAAAATTTCAAACAACTAAATTGCCATCATTATAAAGACATTTTTTTAAATTTTAAAATGATGTAAAAATTAGTTTTGCACAGTAATATTATTAGGGATTAAGCAGAATGATTTTTAAATTGTTCTTAAATTTTGATTAATAAAATTCCAAATAAATATTTTAAAAAATAGCTCTAAGGCGCCTTTTTGAGTTTTCAAAAGTATATATATAATACCAAATTTGTTTGCTCTCGATCTAAAGACCTGTCCTGTAAAGCGCCAACGCATAGACATACATTCATTTATCCTTATTATTAGTAGAGATAGAGATTAATATTGTTGAAAAAAACTGAAAAAGCAGGTAAGTAAAAATGTGATTTTTTTTAATCATTAGAAAATATTTTTACACATATTTTTTAAAAGTCTCATATACTTCGATAATTTTTAATAGGAAAAGTGTATAATTCTCATATATCTGAAATTTATTTTTTATCAATAAATAATATTTTTCAAAAAATTTTTAATTTAATTAAATTTGAAAAAAACTATATCTGTTTTATATATTTAAAATCATAAAATTAAATATTAATGATTTTTCATTGTAATTTTTGGAAGTAATGTATATTTATACATTACAATGCTTTATTTCGCGAAAATTGCTTTCCATTAATTTATTTTTTTCTTGTCTTTTATTCCTACTTTAAAACATATTGTTACAAAAATACAATATATATGCTTACAAGTAAGATTTCCATGAAGTTTATAAATAAGTTCAAAAAGTAATTTGGGTCTATCATTTTAAACTTTTTAAAAATTGGAAGCTTTCTCATTCATTTCAACGAAACATTAATAATCAAATCTACTGAGACTGTCGGATTTTAATAACTGATTTCATGACACAAGTAAAATAAAATGAAACAAACAAAGTGAAATCAAAAATAAACTTTAATATTGAAAGGTTTCAGAATAATTTTTACAAGAAAAATGAAAAATAAGTTGCTTTCTTATTGTGAAGGCCAACAAAGTCCATTCTTACAAACCTGCAAGAAAAAGAAAACAAAATATTTCTTCTCAAATTTACAAGAAAAACGTATAGTTTCAACAAGTTATATTAAAACAATTTTAATACAAATTAGTACTATCTTTTTAAAGAATAAATAATAAAAAACAATGTCATTGTTTATCATGAATTTTTTATTCCTGTTCATATCAGGAAATTATTATTCATAACGCAACAATTCCCTGCTGATTTAAATTTGCTTTAATTCAAAACCACGTTTTTTTTTTTTTTTACTTTTGTTGATCCGACTTTTATTTAGTATGCAAAATCTAAACTCAATGAAAAATTATTCTTGCAATTTTTAAATTTTTAGAAATGAATGTCAGACATTTTTCATGGAAAATCACAGCAGCATTAAAATTAATTGACAACCAAAAATTTCTCAATTCAAGAGAAAAAAAAAACACAGTTAAAAAAATTGAAGAAATCTTTCAAAAAATTGTTCTGGCTTTTTTTAAATGTCTACTTTAATTCCAACTATAACTCCTTTCCTTTCTTAATTTTTATCAGATTTATAGGCTATAATAAGTACTATTTAAAATGAAAGATTATTGCATCTGTATAATTTTAACGAAAAATTAGTCAATCTTCAAAATGGTATTCACTTACAGTTTTAAATATTTATGTTACTAATATGAATATCCATTTAAAGGTTCTTTTTAAATTTAATATTTATTATATTTAATATATTTCCAAAAATTTATTTACTTATTGTATTGTAATAGTTTGTTTCATTTCTATTATAAGCAAAATATCATATTTTTATTGCAACAAATGATCTAGAATTCTAGAATAACTGAGGATGTTCAAGTAATTTTTATTCGTTTACTAAAAATACAAAATTGAAGTTCTAATACAGAAAAAATTGGCTGCATCGAATTTAATTCTTTTCATAAAACAAAATAATTTTTGGTTCATAGATGAATATTTTATTTCAAAAAATATTGTAAAATAAACTAAATGTGTTGAATTTCTTTTTTATATTTCAGGTCAATATTTTTTTCAAGTCAAGAATACAGCTATAGATAATAATGAGGAAACTGAATGCCACAATATTTAAGAGGCGGGGGGTTAAAAAAATAAATACTCTCTACATGCTGCGCCGTAGTAAATAAAGAGTTTGCTTTACAATATCAGTTAAGAAAGTGCTGCGCCGTTCATAGATATTTTTCCCTAAGTCGTTTCTTTTTAAATTTGTATCATTGTTAGAATCCTTCGCGCTTAAGCAGGCTTTCTTGAGCTGAATTTATTTACATCTGCAATCTTCTTCAAAGCAATAATAGGGATATCTCGTAAAGGATCTTATAATTTTGAATCCTGGTCAGACGACAAGGACGATACCAAAGCCCTCACTGAGTCCGCCCTCTAATCCTCCGCTCCACACGAACAGAAGGACTTTAGGCCCTGATGGATACGACGATGCATCAGGACCGCCTACTGACGTTCATAAACAGAATCGGCTTTCGTACCCTTCGAACGCGATGCCAAGGTCGTAATGCCGGGTCATTGCGGTCCTACCTCTTTTTTGCAATCTCACGCAAATTAATAAATTAGACTTTGAAAGCAACTTTCCTCCCCTATATCCGAACTAATTCCAGCTGTATTTATTTATTTGAGATTCATTGAAAAAATGATGGAAAATAGGGAGACGATCCTGAATAAAAGTTCTAAGAATCTTGAGCTCAATATGATATAAAAATTGGTGTATTTGTTATTTTAATTAGTGTTTTGTGATTGGACACTTTTATCAAAGATTTTATCTTTCCTTTGAAAATGTGTATTGGGAAAATTATTTTGATATTTTTCTCGAAACTAACTGAAGTATGAGAGCAGGGAATCATTGATGACGTGCTGTCTATCATTAATTCCCAACTGAAATAAAAATTGGCATAATCGGTAGAGTAAATATGGTTGGGTGAGAGGCTCTTTGTGTTTTCAATTAACGTAAATGTATACCAATCGATGGTAGCTGATCTCTGAAAGTGACTAATATTTAATAAAATCACAAACGAATTGCAAAAGATTGGTTCCGCTTTGACATATTCGTAGTCACTACCGCTGATCTCATTAAACTTAATCAATCTGTAAAATAATTTGAAAATAATTGAAATTTATAGTTAATCATGTGTGTTTTTATCAATATGAAACTTTATTTTTAGATATGTTTAATTTGTACAAGTTATACTTCTTTGTAATATTACATTCTTTGATATAAATGTGCATTTTATAAAATAAATTTTTCTATAGTATCTTATTTATAGGAACTATCAAATAAATGCACATTTCTTTTGCTCATTCTATTAATGTATGGATATATCTTAATTAATGCAATGAACTAATAGTAATCGTTTCAATCCAACAGAAATCGTTTCTGAAGAATATATACCAAATGCTTTCCTATCATTTTTCTCCTTTCACTTTTTGTAAAATTCATAATACAAAAGCAGATTCTATAAATGTCAAAGTTTGCAGGTTCAATTATATTCGATTTAGTTTCAAAACAAGCGATCTCAATGGTGACCATGTAACATGAAACAACGTCTGAGAGCATAGAAAATAATAATATGCTTTCTTTATTGTATTTTAAATAAAATAGAAAAACTCATAACTTCACAAAAATTCATATCAACTTTCTTGTATATGAAGAATGCAAAAAGAAAATAATGTATTCATCAAAAATATGATCTCACGCTTTTGAAGAAAATTCAGGTCTAAAATAAAAATTTGCATTGTAGGTGCATTTTTACATGTCTATCTGAATATCAATCTGCATGAACACAATATTTAAAAACGTGACAAACTATGAAGTTAAAATTTAATAGACAATCTTTATATTTAATTTTTGTTCCTACAAATATTATTTTTTGATACTTTATTGTGTATATTGTTGAATGCTTAAATAAAAAAGTGTTCGAAACATCAAAAACAAACTTATTTAATGTATTGTAGATATACGTCAGAGGAAATCTCCCTATAATAATAATAATAATATTTTTTAAATCGCACGAAAATACAATATAATTTTAATAGTGAAAATTAAATTTTAAAAATTCGTAAGGTTTTAAAAGTTCTCTAATTGGTATCAGTAAAAGAAGTATAATTACAAATTAAATTTTAAGCCCCCCCCCCCTAACTCCGATCAGAATAATAAAGCTGAAATTTACGGCTGTATAAATATCAACATAATATATCTTTTGTTTTCTTTTTGGTATTTTTAACCGTTTGTTATGAATATTTAATCTTAGCTACTTCATCAGATCTTATTCGAGTATACCATGTTTCTTATTTGTAATATATCTGATAAATATCGTATTGATTAGAAAAGTCCTTGTTCTAAGAGGTTTTGATAGTAAATGTATCTATTGGCGAAAATCCAAGACTTGGATTTATAAATTATTTTCAAAAATTACACGTCTAGACTATTGGACTATGGAAAAATAATTTATCTCTCTTCATTCAGTCTGATTCTTAGATGGCAACTTCCTCCCTAGTCTTAATGGGGCTTTAAAAATTGAGACAAATGCGCTACTATTTTGACTTCTTTGCGACCTACAAAAGTGGCGCCAGAGATATTTCTGATCCTTATTTACATCCTTCCTCGCCGCTATGCCATTGTTGACGTTATTTAAATTATATATCATGTATTATTTTTATCCTTAAAATACGGGCTACACCATGTCATGGTTATTTGAATACTATTATGAATCAAAATTATAATTTCTTTAACAATACATATATATAATTAATGATATTTACTTTTTATTATAATATTATATTTTATGATTATTTAATTACAAAATTTTATTTTATTTCATAAAAGATTATGTCTCCCTTATAATTTCAAAAGTAAATCCATAAAAATTATTTCGTTAAAGGAAACTGGTATACTATATTTAAAATGATGTCATTTTTTATAAATACTTTAATTAAATTAGGTTTCTTGATTTAAACTATTGGAAGATTATAATAGCGCTTATTTTTTGGAAATTATTTTGCAACCTAATATATGATTTAATCATTTAGTTGCTAAATAACTGAGATTGAAATAAAATTGCATCTAAAATAAAAGGATTAACAAACATGACATATCTTCTGGCATTAGAATGGATAAGAGATACTGATTTTGGACACCACTATATCATAGTAGATTTGGAAAAAAAACTTATTGAAAACTGAAAATATTAATCCAATCTGCACAAAAATGCTTAAATTAACTTAGCAAATAAATTGAATGGATTTGAATTTTAATAAATATAATTTCTCTTAACCGGCATCCATTTAACCAAAAATATCAAAATAATGAGCTGCTGAAGATGTGAAAATAAATCTTTGTTTTAGATCTATGAGATAAAAAAAATGTGGGTGGTTAATAAAGAGGATGTGTAAACTTGAGTGGTCGTAGCATTTTATTCTTAGTATATTCTTTCTTGATGAGTATCTTGATTCACAGTATATTATTTTTTATGATTATTTTGATTCACAGTATATTATTTTTTATGATTATTTTGATTCACAGTATATTATTTTTTATGACTATCTAGATTCACAGAATATTCTTTTTCAATATTGAACAATTCGAACTTGAATTGATAAAATAATGATGACGACAAGTAAGTTAAGTGGGAAGAATCAGACTAATGATTGCATTATTTCAGAAGTTTTGTCAAATAATGTTGGTAATAATGTTTGTTAAATAATCCCCATTATTTGAAAACATTACTAAAATTCAATGATTCTTAATTGACATTTTTCCATGTCAACATATGATGTTATAATGTTTCAGTATATAAATATTGAAATTTTGGAACTTCAGCTGGAATATTTTTACAAGTAATTATCAAATCTTCCCACATAAGGAATCACACTAATAAATATAATAAATCACATTTCAAATATATTATAATCACGTTTCACATTATAATAAATTAGATATTCCTTAAATTTTGAAAAAGGTTTTCAAAATATATAAATTAAGTTAATGTTCTTAAATTCAAATAAATCTAGCGATTTTTATTAATAATTTTTAATTAGGGTCAAAAAGTTTTGTCAATGGGATTTTTATAGTACTTTATTTCAAACAAATGTCATCAGATAATCTGAACAGGCTAGAAAAATTTATCGCAAGATCTCTAACATCAGAAAATCCTATTATTGCCAGTTAAGAGAGTATTATAATAACATGTATATTTAAAATCATATTGTCCAAATACTTTTGCTCTGAAATTATGTAAAAGAATATTCTTACGAATCTGTAATAGTGTTAGTTAATTTCACAATAAACATGATAGTTTTACAGGTATTTTAATAGTTGCTGAATGGAGTCATTTAACCCACACCCTTGAAGACAAATGTAGCAATGAATTTGACGACTTAAGTTACGAAAATTATGGTTTTCGAAGCAACTGGAATCTTACCGTTATCTCTATTAGGAACCAATATCAGATATATTTCTGTAAAATTCTTTGTCCTGCATAACTATAAAAACCAGAAATATAGAGCTGAAGTTAGTGGCTGAGCGAAGTCTTTCTTTGGAGTGTTCATTTCCAGTGAATTATGAGCGCTTTGTACTGTTGCAGTTGCTGACTGCGATTTGCTGTTTGCCTGCCATTATTTACAGTAGACGCTGTTTTTGTGCACATTTCGTCTGTATTTTGCTATTATGTTTTTGCATAGAATAAAGCGTCGTTCCGGTTACTAAACCTATTGGACTTAACCATATACCTAAACAGATTTTAATAACACTTTTGATACATAATTACCATCCATTCTTTATTTTTATAGCCCTTTTTTCCGTTAAAATCATGCTCACATGATATGATTATGTTTTATTTATTTACAAAAATTTATAACTATGTTGATATAAGATTTTAATATCAAAAGGAACTTACTCCATCACCACCTCCAACAATAGATGTACAAGCTTCTCCGTCTAGTCTTGTTCCTTGGAAGACTTCAAATTCAGCCTTAATTCTGCAGTAATACCAGCATCCCCTCTGCAGGAAATAAAAACATGCAAAACACTGAATTGCAATACACCCCTTTTTTATTATTTTGATTACATTTTCTTAACTCAAGAGTGAAATTATTGGTCTTAAATATTGTGAATTAATTGCTTATTTTTATAAAATAGAACTACAATTTTACTCGATTATGAATTATATCATTATACAAACGGCGCTTTTTTAACTCATTGTAGCTCATTCGTTTATAAGAGTATTGGCTTTCGACATTGTGATAAATTCCCTAGTTGCTGTACAATTTGAAATTCATGAATAACATGTGTATGTTAAATCCAATTATGGGTGTGAAATTCAATAACAATTTTTTTACTTTAAAAGACCTAGAATGACTTATCATCATAACATATTTAATAAAATATTTCCCAAGTAAGGATGATGTGTATTTATTTTCTAATTCATATTCTCTATCTAAAAATTATATTTAAGTAATATATTCTTTACCTACATCATAAATATAAAGGTTAAATGCAACTGGAAGTTTATGAATTAATGATATTATATTTAGGTGGATTCTCGCATTAAAGATGATAATTATATGTTAAATTACAATTTTTCCATTATAGGCATTTGGAACAATCCAGTATATTATATAAATGCAAATTATTTCGTATTTACAGTAATCTAGCTCAAATCATAAACAAGCTGCACATATTATGAGATAAATTATATAAATGTTTTAACATATAAATGTTATAATAATGTTGTTATAATATATATAAATATATAAATGCTATATAAACATAGCAATTCAATCGCGTAAGAGTGTAAATAGATTTGTAGGTCAAAAGTGCTCAATGAAATTACATTGAAAAAACATTTGATAAATAATGTTCAATCTAAAGATTAAAAAAGTTATTTACTCATTTTTCAGTTAAATAATGTGAAATAATATACACAAAATTCTATCCTTAAAAAAGTAAATTCCTACTTTTAATCCTTATCTGCAGAACTTATTTAACTCTTCATAACGTTGAGGGACTTGATGGGTGAAATGCATCATCCAAAATTTTCAACTTTTTAAAAACCATTCATTTATTCACTTATATTTGATATGTCCCTTCTTTTCTTGCATTTTGAACAATTCAGCCAAATTTCTTTTGCTTTATTATTTGTTTTAGCAACTGATGTTGGCTTTTAAACAATTTTTGCCATTGATTTTTATCTTTTAACCTTATGCTTGACGCAATTTAGCCAAGGGCTACTCTAACGACAAAAATCTTAAAAAACAATCATACCAAACCTTAAAAAATAAAGAAAGAGAATTCGACTAAAATGAATTGAATTGTATAAAAATGATTTTATTCCTTTCGAGGTCATAGAAATTTGTTCTGTGGTTGGGAAAATTATATTCTTTATTTTAAAAAAATGAAACAATATTTTATTTATGTAATCACTGCGGTTTATTCTTTTCATTGCACCCTTTAATAGAGCCTTTTCATTTTACAGAATAACATCAAAAATCATTTTCTCATATAAAAACCAGTAATTTTTCAAATAAATATTTAGTGAGATCTACTATGTATCAAGATTGGAAAATTTCAGTTTCTACAATCTTGATATATACACTTAATTTATGCTTTATATTAAATTTTAGATTCATTAATTCTATGCTCATGGTAAAATTCTGGGAGTTAGCTCTTTAAAAAATGGGTTTCTATTTATTCTAAAACTAAAGTTTCACTGAATATTTCTTTTAAAAAACTAAAAATCGCTTATGAAGTAAGGTATAAATAAACTTCTATTGAGAGGAAAAGTTAAGATAACTACTGTTAATACATCTGTTTGCATTCCAGATTTTTTTAATAAAAAAGTAAACCAAAAACGCGTTATTAATTTTTATAAAATCATTCATTTTAATTATTTTTGTAGCGTTGTAATTTCACCGTAATTACTAATCGTTCTTGCATTTATAGAATATCAATTGTTGCTAATACTAATTTGGTTTTATAGAATTGTTTATGATTATGATTATGATTCAAATGCTTAACCCCTTAATCGGGAAATCTGAATTACCGCTTTTCAAACTTTCAAACAAACTTTGATACTAAATAATTCAGTTACTTTGCAATTCGATAGAAAAAATAATCGCAAATGCTTCAAATATTCTATGAATTCTTAACTGAATTTATAAGAGCACATTTTCTAGATGTAAGGTGTCATGTAAATAAATTACGGAAAAAGCAAATCAGTTAAGGAGTTAAATCAATGGCCCCTCCTTTGCCTGAAATTTTTAAAGCAATTCAAATTGTTCTAAACAACCTATTGCATAGATTCAAAGCAAAGCATCACTAAAAGAACAAAAACAGTTACAAAACACTTACAAACAGTTGAACAAATAATTCTTATCTTAAATTATGTCAATTTCATCTGTAAAGAATAATCGCTGTTCTGTTTATATGTAAGGGCTATGAATGTGTTGAGGTAAAATAAGGAAGCATTAAGAGATGCACTTTTCCCAATATGTGTCGAGAAATTTACCAGAAACAATCTGAAAACAATTGCTTGTCACGTGCAGATTATATTCCTTAACTGGGAAAAATATTGTATTTTAATATCCATCATATCTATAAACATTGACGTAAAAATTTTTATTCATATGTCTTTCACAACTGTTTGAACGGATGATTAACTTTTCTAAATATCTATTCGATATTTAGGATTTTTATTTAAATAAAATTTATCTCAGTATTTTTAAAAAACAAACAATGAAATAGAAACAAATAGAAATTTCCGATCACAAGATTTATTTATTTATTTTATTTTGCTATTATGAAAGATTTAGCAGTGCTAATTATATTTTTTCTCAGGCAAATTCTTTTTTATTTTATTTAATAAGCAATTTATAAAATTTTATTTTAACAATCTATAGGTGTATTTAATTCCTTCCTTTGAATTCATTTTTTTTTCTTTCGAATTAATACATTCCTTTCTCTGTCATAAAAAATATTGATTATTTTAATATTACATGAAACTAATTTGAATATATATATTAAGTTAAACAAAAACAAAAAAAAATTTGGCTTCTAACTAAATTAATGCAATATGACTTATAACCCATTTCAGACAGAAAAACTGTAATTTTAATGCATAAATTAGAACTTTAGTAATATTTTTTAAAATTTTGGCCGATCTTGGAAATGCCATAAAAAGGAAAATTTTAAAAATAAATAATTTTTACAACAAATCTATGTTCTTGAATATTTTTTAAAAATTTCTTCTTATTAGTTAATTAAATTCAGAGAAATAAAAACTTAATTTTTCCACAGAAAAAACACTATGAAAACTGTATCGAAGGAATATCATATACGCCAGAATAATGGTTCTTTATTAGTAGCTCCGAAAAAACAAGAAAACTACTATTGACATTTTATCCTATTATCGATGACAAACTATTTTTTGAAATGACAAGATAATCAAGAAATATTATAAGATTTTAATTCCACCAAATAATTAACCTCTAACTGAGTTCTTTTGGAGAATCTATTTTAAGGAACTATTTTAATTCCTTTATTTTATTTCTTTTCGATTAAAAGGACTTATGAAAGAAATCCCTGAAAATTGGAAAGATTTTATGTTCTTCTCAAAAACCTTTATTTAATCTTTAAACAAAAATTAATGCATAATGGTTCCACCAAAAGAAAATTTCGCTGATGCATGAAATTTTAAGTAATGGAGAATATAAGTATGTTTGAGTATATGTATGTAAGTCTGAACCAAAGATATGTTGAAAAGTTTGCTCTTGAGAATCAAATTTGGGATATGTTATCATTAATGAATGGAATTAATTACCCCAATTAATTCTAATTACCCTAAACTTTCACATACCATTTTCACCAATTCATGCTAATTACTCCAATCTTTCACAGACCAATCACCCTTATTCATGCTAATTACTCCAAACTTTCACAGACTAATTTCCCCAACTAATGCTAATTATTCCAAACTTTCATAGACCAATCACTCCAATTCATTCTAGTTACTCCAAACTTTCCCAGACCAATCACTCCAATTCATGCTAAAAACTTCAAACTTTCATAGACCAATAAAATAAGAAAAGAATCAAAAATCTTGATCTACAAGAGAATTAATAGCAATCACCATAATATAGAATTTTTTTTAATTTTATCTAAACATTCAGTTATTAAATATTACTATTTAGTATAAAAGCAAATAATATTAAAGAATAATTACTATATAAATTAAGAAACTTTTTAAAATGCCCTCATAATCAATTTAAACTCATTATTATTCACTGTTTAATTTCGTACGACAGTTTGTTTGCTCAGTTTGCAGCATTTTTAGTTTATTTAGTATAAGCAAATTATTTAAGTTTAATTTATTACATTTTTCTTCATAATAGCGTTTTGATATGAAAGATGCACGATGGATGAGATATCCAAAGAATGCAATACTTTATGTAAGAAGCATCGATATTTTTTTAAGCGGTTTGATGTACAAAGAAATGGTGAAAGCAAATCTTGAACACTATTATGTGGAAAACAGCGAGGGGAACGCGAAGCGCTATCGATCTTCTCTGATCGAATATAAGTCAAACTTTTGTGCAAGACTCTGTACTCGACAAGTTCTTCTCTGGCGCCACAGGAACCCATAATAACCATTTCGCGAAACAAAGTAGGCTGAATTTGAGGGTAGGGGGGTTTGATTTGGATTGTTTGGGGTGATATTTGTCAGATAAGATGTGATCTATTAAGGAACGCTAGAAATGAAGAGTTTTAACCGAATTCTTTAATGCTTTAGAAACTAATTTCTTTCCTTTTAAGTAAAGTACAAAATTGCACATGATTTCAAGCTTGATAAACATGTAAAATTATGTATTAAATCAAACTTTATGTAACGTCCGTTTGATGTAAAATAGCAAGGAAATAAAACTATTTTTTGATTAAAAGTATTAAAAATATTTTGATTTGATAACATATACATTTGACAAGGATCTCAGAAGAATAAGATTGTTACATGTATATAATATTTACTTTTGAATTAGCCATAAAATAATCATTTTTATTTGATATTCCCTTATATTTTGGATAAAAGTTTATTTTTATATTTATACTTTTATGCTGGAAATTCATTTAACGATTCTCAACTGCAAACCTTTATCTTATTTCCTTTAAAATTCCAATTACCGCAAGGCAAATAATTTTTGCAACAGATCCCAAAAACATAATTTTAGAAATTACATGAGTGCTTTATTTTGTGAACAAAACTGTGATAACCTATAAAGTGTAAAGTATAAAGTGTAAGAAAATCATGATAAAATATGTAAATGAAACATAATAGTTTTTTTTTGTTTTATAGAGAAAAATTTCAAAAAATAGCAAGACAAATAAATAAAAGAGAAGAAATAATAATTAATCGTTTTTCAAGAAAATATTGTCTAGACATTCCAATTAATTTTCGTTTTAAAACTGAATATCTAAATTTTACAGTTTATTTATTTTATAACATTCATCAATAACATTCTTTTTTTAAAAAAAATTTGCTTTCTCATGCAAAAATAACGCCTGAATTTCGTTATAAATTGATTAATCAAACGCAATGTTTTTAAGTTTGAAACTTTACAAAAAAAAAAAAGACTATAGAAAATAAAACCAAAGATATAATTTTTTCTAAACATTTTTCATCCTTCTAAATTTTAAAATTTTTGGTATATACTCAAAAATTTAAAGCAAATAATTCAAATTTTATATTTTTCATTAATCATTATTCTTTTAAACCAAATTAGTAAAAATATTAATTTATATAGGCAAAAAGAATAAAACTATAATTTTTATCATCGGTTTTTATTATATTAAATAATGTATGTTTCAAAATTAATTATTACTATATTAAAGCTTGATAACAGTTTTTATTAATCAAATTAACTCATTTAAAAAGGAATTTTTATAGACTTTTTATAAAATATTTAAATGAAATAAATTCTTTTTTGAAAAATACTTTGATGTTGAAAGTTTATTTTAGCTAAATTTCGGTTTCATTTAACTTTGATTTGATTTCGCTTTCATTTTAAATCTTTTGACGAAAGAATATATGCTTCTTATGCTTATTTGCACTTATCCTTGGAGATATGTTAACCCATTGTGAGTTGTAATCAGTTTGTGCAATTTAATTAAATGAATAATCTGTTGAAATTTTATATTTGTCTAAAAATAAATTAACATAAGAAATGAAATTAATTAAGTATAACAAATATAAATAAATATCCATACATTTAAGACCTGTCACATTATATATTTTCTTCAAATTACATATTAATTAGCACCGCTATTAATACTATATTTTAAAAAATAGATCCTGTAAGATTTTTATATATTTGTTAAATTGAAATTTCAAATATTTGCTTCAAAGGCATTTCAAGTAATATCAAGAATAAATTCATTTATATAATAAAATTCAAACATGAAAACATCATATATCATCTGATAATTATCATAAAAAATAATATATAAAATAAAATAAAATTTATTACTTATGTTCCAAAAAAATTATTATTCTGACATGTAACAATGCAAAAAAATTACCTCAGTATATGTTGCATTAGGTACCAATGAGCACATTTTTTCCATTGTATATGTGCATTCTTCGCCAAAAGTGGCTGAAAAAAAGCAAAAATTATAATGCAAAAAATATAATAATAATATCATTCTACAATATGCAATAAAATAATATTGTAGAATAAGTAATTTTTTTAAGTAGTAATCCTATCGTTTATTGGAAAAGTTAAAAGTAACAAATGTTTAATAATTTTTTTTATAATTTCAAATATATAAAAATTCTTTAAAATGCATTCTTTACTTGAATAATAAATTATTTCTGTAAAGACATTAATTAAAATAAAGTATAATACAAATGTAACTAATAATTAAATAAGGAATATGAAAATTCTAAAGGATATTTCAATCGCAATTTTATTTAACCCTCTCATTCCTAAGATAATTTTAATTTAGGTACCTCAGAACACAGGAGCGCCCAAGTTTGTATTTCAGTGACAGAAAAATTCACCCTAACCCTTCAGAATGCAATGTTTTTAAGGGTTGTACAAAATAAGTCTCTGATTAGTTGATAACTATCGAGAATCGTATGTTTGCAAATCCTTTAAGTGTTCTTGGAAAACTTCCTCATACTTCCATTTGGGCAAGCGTCTTTAATGAACAAACTCCGCACCACGATATTCAATCAGACTTAATGAAAGGATGAGGAATTGGCAGTGATATCCAGGTAACAAGTCTGGCTCTGTAGCTTCGTTGAACGGACTTTTCAGAAACTCCCGTATTGGTAGAGTTAAATTTTATTCATTATACTAGATTCGATAGATACTCATCCTCCATTTAACAAGAAGGGATAATAATCAATACTTATATATATGTACATCGAAGATAATTTTATTATAAATGTCTTTCATTGTTGTTTAAATCACAAATATATCAGTCAAGAAAGCATCTTGTTTTATTTTTCAGCATAGTAGCTGATAAGATCTACTTCCTAGAAAATATTCATTCTAAGTCACTTCAAAAATATAGTGAAACTCAACAGCATTTCTATATCACTGCATGTTTTATTGTTGCTGGCGTCGTTCAAAATTCATCTATGACGAAGATGAGATGGTTTCAGTTTGGCTAGTCACGATGTGAATACTGTAGTAATGTTTGTTTTAATGAATAATATAGACATTTGTATAAATATGTATAAATAGATAGATAGGGAGAGAGATAAAAGAGCGATAAATCGAGCAGATGAATATATATAACTATTTTATATACAAATCTCTAGAAAGGCTATAAGAGACTTCCGATACAACTAGAATTTCATGAAAATAAGAATAAAATTCGGTCAGGTAACACATAATACATAC
>JAPMOR010065007.1:186872-200929 GCA_026543865.1 Argiope aurantia | reverse complement strand
AACGAAAGTCAGGACGTGTGAGACGAGACGGGTCTCTGAACGAAAGACGCGACGTAACATGTGAATTAATCCTGCGACGTATTCGACGAAATCTATTTAATGTTCATTTCTTTTGTTAATGTAATTGTTCGTCCTAAATGTAATTAAATGTGCGTGATTCTAAATAGTAGTGATTCCTGAGTCCTACATATATATATATATACTGGGTGGTTCTAATTAAACTTTGAAATGGTCATAAAAGGAAAAGTCCTGGACGAAAAATGTTATCAAACTTGATAATAGTTTAAAGAAGGTCATGGTAATTTCTTTTCCGCCAAAAAAGTTCAAAAACTTATCACCATTGCTGAAATAGCACTGTATGCAATATTGTTAAACAAAATAAGACATGAAGACATCGCTTTTTGTTTTATTTTAATGTAATTTTTCAATCTTACCACTTCTCTGTATTTTTTTTTCTTTTAATTCAATAAAGATTCTCGCTTCTATTATAATAGAATACAAATTTCTGATCTTTCAGCAAAATTGAATTACTTTATTATGAAATGAAATTTTAAAGAATAATAAATTATATTCTTTGCATAATAAATAAATTATATTGTCTAAATTATTTTTATTATTCAACATACACACATATATAGCATGTCTGTAAATCATTATCAACGAAATAGTATCTCTAGCTCCGGAAACCTATTCGATGAATAACAAAAATTGAAATTATTACTATATGCAGAAATGGATTCCTTTAATGTAGTTAAAAGTACTGATTTCCAATTTTCAAAAATTATTTATCTGCATTCTTCAGCTTTTCATTGATAAGATTCTAACTTTGTTGATGGCTTTAATAAAAGATAGACAAAAAATAAATGTTGCGAATACGAATAAAAATTTCTACTTATAAGCCTGGATTACACGAATGTACTTAAATCTTTACAAAAATGAATCAATTCTAGAATATCATCTCAAAATTCATTTCATATTTGAAAAACAAATTAAGCAGAACATTCTTATATCGAAAACGTTTTCATGACTATTTTGAATATGTAATGTGTTTAACTTCCATATATGTATCCATATTTAAGAGTAAAAGGAAAAAAAAATTTTCATTAGTTAGCAAGAGCTTTCTTCATAGGGAAAAAAAGAATATTGCATAACTAAAGAAATTTTATCGATTATTTAGATTGAGCAGTCTTATAAGCTTCACAGAATCAAGAAGAAAATGAAAGAATAACAGCCAAAATAGAAAATAGGATTTTCATCATACCTGCATTTAAATGAGTAGAATATTCCCAATTGTACTTTTATAAGCGATATCAAAAATGCAAATTTTGATATTTTAAAAGAAGGGAATATTTTTTTTAATTTTTTTTATCATTTAAACAGAAAACCCTTAGCAATATTAACATCATTCAAAACCTCATTTTCAAATCTCCAGAGTCCTTGCCTACAAAGAAAATTTGGCTATTCAGCTATTGAATTGTATGTTTGAAAATCTATCGTTAAAAAAAATATCCTGAGTAAAAAATATCTGGAAAAAAAACTACTTAAGTGGAACGAGAAAGAAATACGTTTATTTCCAATGAAATGATATTTTAGAAAAATTAAAGCACTAACTGTAAAATATATAGATGCATACAATAGAGCGTGTACTAACTGGGAAAATCACAGTGGCTATCTCATTTCTTAGCTTCAAAAAAGTGAATACTCAAATATATACCAAAACTTCGAAACTCGGTAAAAAATTTCTAAAAGATCAAAGCCTTTTATCGTCGTCACAAAGTAAACGCTTTCAGGTTTAAAAGCTTGGATAAATATAGAAGAATTTCATTTTTTTTTCTAGCTGCAGACAATGTCATTTATCTCTTATGAGTAAATGTAGTGCCTTTATTCAAGACTGATAAGAAGCTTTAAAGTAATGGACGAATAACAGATTTAGAAATTGATCTGTTGAAAGCTAAACGTAGTCGAAAATATACAAAGATGGATTTTGAAAACAAATAACCCAAAAACATGGAGATAAAAAATGCATTCTGAGATATTCATTGATATTTGGATTGCCACTAACTAGTCAAATTTTCTTTAACCCAAGCTTATGTGTATTTTTATTTTTGAATGAAAATAAGCATCATATTTTTGACTGAAAATACGAAACTCAAGAACAAGCCTTCAGGCAAAATTTTGCTTGGTGCTTGAAGGGGTCTTTCCTTGTTTCGAATCTAAAAATAGCATTTCTCGCGGAATTCTTGTATTTATATAAGATTTCACATTCTTTGTTGAATGATCCTGCACTTCATATTGCATTGCCTATTTCACTTTATAAACTTCCTTGCGTTTTTGTTTTTTTTACCTTGTAGAAAAGGTATTTTAATTACTCTATCATCACTTGGCATTGTGTACCTTTTTGTACCTTTAGCAATTTGGTTTGGTAATGGTCAAGTTTTCAGTTAGATTTCTATCTTTCCTTCTAATTTCATTATAATCAATTCCCTGTTCATATAATAGCGAAGTTGTACATCGTTTCTGGGATAACTAGTCAACTATTTGTTCCATTTCCTTCATTTTTAAGTTTTCGTAACTCACAAAATGGAAGAATGAAAAGAAAGGCTGCTAGCTTGATATTTATTGCAAAAAGCACTATTGCTTAAATCTACTAACGGCATCAACTTATTGGCTATCTAAACACTCATACTTATTAGCTACATTCTAATGAAGATAAACTATGTCTTATCTATTTAAGCAAGGTATGCTTCTTCCTTCTAGTTACTATCCTTTAATTGAAATAATTCCATGAATTACGTTCAAAATTAAATTATCTTTAAAATGATAAATAGTTTCATGATATCAATGCAGAAATTACTGCCAGTATGAGCCACTGAGCCCTTAAAAAGTTTTTTCAAAAAGTTTTCATAATTTTGACCACACTAAATATGAAATATTATTTGTTCGATGCTTGAGATAAATTTAATGTTAATGGAAATTATCAAACTTTAAGAAGAGATTTACAGTAATACTTCTTTTTATTTTTTATGAAATTAATTAAATGAAGTTCTAAAAAATCAACTGTAGTTTTGGTGTTTAATATAAAGTCGTCTTTCAGTGTATAACGGTACAATTTAGTCATAAACTCTCTATGTCCTGTCTATTTTCTTCTTTTTGTTGACATTCAAATCCATCAAAAAGTTCATGTGCTCAAATCTATATTCTCGAGCATAATGCTCCTTGAACACGATTTAAAGTATTAGTCTGCATCCGCCGCTGCAACTACTTGCACATCAACCCGTGCAATTGGTGAACTTTAAGCTAAATGACATGTTTTTGGCGAATATAGTGCTATTTTATCAATGACTAACATATAATGTTTGTAGATTTATGGCTGATTGACATCGACGGCGACTTTTTTAGGAGCGGGAGGTGCCATTTATTCAATGGTATGCGGTTAATACACAAATACTAAAGATCAAACAATAACCGTTTCAATTGATAAACTTTAGAAAAGAACAAAAGACATGTTCATAATTGCCAGTAAGCAATCATCTACTACCATTCAGTAATAAAGTCAAAAATAAAAATCTATTTTGGTATTGATATATCTATTTTTTTATTAATTTTTCTAGAATAACATGGAAATAAAATATAAAAGAGGAACTAAAATAATTTACTGTTATTCTGTTACTTACTCAACTCAACCGGATTTCTTTGCTATTTATTTTCTTAAATAAATTGATATCATAACATTTGAATTTCAACTCCTTAAATAAAATACCAATAAAAATTAATAGATATTAATAGTGTTTTTAAATCAGCAAAAGATAGCTTAAGGTGTCATTTGACAAAGGGTATCTATACCACTGCAAAAAAACTTCAGTAATCAAAAGTTTTTCATTTATATTAAAATTCACAGTTTTCTTTTTTGTTACATATTTCTTCACTAACATAATATAAAAGATAAAAGCTGAATATTTTCAAATACGTAGCAAAGTTCATTCCTAACATTCAAGTCTGGCAGAGATTTTTTTTTTTTAACTTTCTTCCTGAAAATAAGGCCTAAAAGCAGTCTCGGCTACAGTTCTTAGATTACAGTTTTCTTTAGACTGAGGTAGGGACGACTTAATGTTTAAAGATAAAGTTAACGAGCGAGTTCATTTAGATGAATCATTACGACTTGAAAATCGAAAAAAAAGGAACTAGAACTTTCAGGAGTTAAGGGAGAATTTACTTCTCAAGTGCTGAAAGAGTTTCAAGAATTAACTAGAATAAATAGAGAAGGAATGGGAAAAGTTTTATGCATGAAAAAAATTCAAAGTTTCTTTTCTGAGTCCTTAACCTTAACTAGTTACAAGAAAAAGATTTTCTTCAATTGCTGCAACTTTTCATCAATCCAATATATATATTTTTAAATATTAAAATAATAAATATTTGTCAATATTGAATTAAAATTAAATTTATCTCTAATTGTTTACATCATAAATTAATTTTTATTTTATAGATATTAATACAAAACCCCAAATTTAAAAAAAAATTATAACACTTAATTTTATGGAATTAGATTTTATATAAAAACATCTATTAATTGTCTGCAATATTTAAGCATTTAATTGTTTTTACTTATTTTATTTATAAAAAAGAAAAATCGTTTTTTTTTTTTTTTTTTTTTTTTTTTTTACTGATTATGATAATGTCAACGGGGCGAGAAATTCGATATTTTTCAACAAGAGTTTTAAAAATATATTTAATTATTAATGGGCGCATCCCAAGTCGATTTGTTTTAATGGAACTTGAATAGAGACAAACAAATTATAATTTATCTATAATTCACAGAATTTTTTTTTAATTTATCAGAATGAGGAAAATGTGTTTCCCAGTTCTCCTGATTCTTTTGGTGGGAATAATTTTGTATGCCTTCAGGTACGAAATTCGGCTCTGTTTTCGAACATCAATTTTGCAAGAGTTTAAAGATATCTTTACTCATCAACGGGCATACAATGTTTGATAAATCTTGAAACTAGAGAATAGAAGAGGACTATTTCTTTAATAACATCCGATTTTGAAAGGAAAATCCTAAATCATCACATGACCCCTGGGATACGAGATATATTATCTCCCAGGATTTCTTAATGAAAGCGTTCAGTTCAAGGGACCAATACATTTTATAACAAAAAGACAAGCTCATATTTTTCAACTTGTCAAAACCATACAGCAGTAAAAAATTACGCTTGACACAGAACATTATTAAATGCCTATAACTAAATTTTAATTTTCTAAATGGTCGCATCTTCATAAAAAAAAAGATTATTTTTCATAATCCTATTAAAAGAAACGTTTTGAAAAATTCAAAATCCATCATTCAGCGTTCACTTTGCAATTATTCACATATCATTCTGGGTAAAATTCTATAGAAGTTGGATCTCACATATACGGCACAGAATATTAAAAATCCAATTAAGTTTTGATTTTTTTTAAATAGCTGTATTCCCCCCCCCCCCCAAAAAAAAATTTGGGTTTATTAAAAGAAATGTTTTTTTTTTTTTTTTTTCCTTTTAGATCAATTACCTATATAAGAATTTGCTCTCCATTCAGATTTTTTCCCCCTGAAACTACTTCACTTTAAATAAATGTATGGTCTCTTATTTTCTAAAAAGGAATACAGTTTATTTAAGATGAATGAAATTTATGAAATTTATGATATGAAATGAATGAATTATGATATGAATTTAGATATGAAATTTATTATATTCTGTACATAAGTGAAAGAAACTCTTCGGACATGTGTAATTAGTTGAATTCTTTCATTTTGTTCAATTTCAAAGAGTTTTTGTGAAATGGAAAATAAAATGTTCAATAACACGTAAAACATGCCTATTTTAAAGCAAATATATGGTAAATTTTATAATTAATATCAACTTTTAAATTTCAATTTCATAATTGAATTATTATTGTCATTGACGTCATCTGACATGGACTTCAGTTGTAAACTCTGCTCTTCTACCTTCAAAGGTCTCAAAATGACATATCAATCTAATAAACCAACTATACCAATCGTTTGACTTTAGAAGCGGTTTTTTTTCATTATTATTATTATTTCTGAGAGTTCGGCTTTGGGAACAGCTGGTTCAACTGGGATATTGTTTATATTTAATTTCAATTAAATCATTTAGATATAATTTCATTTCCATGATCGAGTTGAATTGGTAGACTTTAAAATTGTATTACTTCAATTGTCTTACATATGCTCTGTTTATAGTGTACATAAACCTCTCTAATGGAGTACTATTAAAAACGCAAATGTGATCTGTCTTCTAAATTTCGCAGTATTAAAACTTCATTATTTTATTCGTCTTGTAAGTAAGACAGTTATTAAAAAGATTCTTCCCCTTTTAGATTTCAACAATGGACGAAAATCGCATCATTAAATAGTATCTGAAACTATGAAAACAGCTTGAACTTCACGGCAACACAGTAATCTATTGATGGAAACTAGCCAAAAAAAAATTTTTATTACTGATATTCAGGAAAAATATTCTCCACGACTAAATTAAAATCATTCATTTTTTTTTAAATTTTGAAACTGTATAAAATTTATTCCTGTGGAATAATATTCTTGAATGTTATCGTAGAAAGTACCAAAATTCATCCGAACCAAATTTTAATTAGAATTTCAAAAAATAAAATACTTTAGCACAGTTTTATCCTCAAAAATATACGTGTACCAAATTTGGTAGCTGTAGGTCAATCAGTCTGGCGGGTAGAGCGTTTTTTTTTAAAAATTGATTGCACACTTTTTATTATTTTTTTCTTTATTATTTTTTTCCTTAACTATTAATTTTTCTTATTCTGCCTTTTCCCAATAATATTTCTTATCCTACGTCTAGATATACAGATTCCATGACCTTTCAAGAGTTCCTAAATAGTGGTACAAAAAACGTTTTCATCGAGAAAAGAGAAAGAAACACCCGAAGGCATTTATCTTTCCATTGTTTACTTACCATCGCCATTTAGTAATTTAAGAAAACTTTGGAATAACAAATGATAATGAATAGTTTTGGAAAATAGCAGTAAAAGAAGGACTTATTAAATCAAATGATTACTACATATTCTATTAATAAAATCCTAAAAATGTATTTATACAGCTGTATAAATACAGAAAAATCTGTATTTATACAGCTTGTCACCTTCATAAATAAAAAAAAACATAATAAATGTTTAATTTAATATGTTTTTAAAATAATTTTTTTTTCACTTTATAATTAGCTTACTAGTAAAAGTTTCGGTATCTAAGAATCCATTTTGCCCAAGAAGAAGGCCCAAAATATATTTATCAGAACAGTTATAATTTAAAATATATAAATACAAATGCACAAAATCTGTTTAAATGTAATTTAAGTAAAATCCTCGAATAATTCATAAGAGACTGCATGATATTTTAATCCATTCAGGCTGAAACCAGGTGAGGGTTTCAAAACCAATAATTTTATTCCACGTAAATGCTTAAATAAGTTTTTGAAATCCATATTAGAAACAACTGAGCCATTAATGAAGTCATAATATTTGCTTAGTCAGCTAATTTTTGAGAATTTTACTTGGAAATGTATAGTAGAATTTTTAATAATTATATAAAGCTATTCTTCCGGAAAATTAGATGCTCCAGCTGTTGCTTCAATTTGTTACTATCATTCAACTACTCAGTTATTTTAAATTTTAGTTTGTTATAAAGTGGTTTTGTTTGAATCAATTGATTCATGCTTTAAAAGTTAATTGAAATTTCGGTTTTGTAAATGTATCATCAAATTTAATGTATATTAAGATCCTTCAACATAAAAGTCCCATTTCCCATGCTATAAATAATTAATTCAATTTAAAGCTTTATGAAGTTGCAGTTGTGGACAGGCAAGGATTTCAAAGAAAATACTTCCAATCTCAGAACTGTCTTTTACAGAAAAATATCTGCCTATTGAATTTTCTAGTTAGGAATCACTCATTTTTCATGATATCGAAAATTAAATTGTAGATGAATTATTACAAGCAATCAAAATTCATAGAGGGACAAATAAATATTGACTGAATGGTTTACAGAAAAATTAAGTGTCTTAACATCCTACCACAAACAACAAGACTTATTTTTCTTGTATTAAAGTTAGATCTTGTATATATATATATATATATATATATATATATAAATTTAAAATGAATTTGACTATTCAAAAAAATCCTTGCTAGGAAAAGCTCTTCGGCTTTTGCATATTTTATTTCATAGGAAGCAACTTCAATATGATATGTTTTACGGTTTTGTATTAAAAACTCACTGGGATAGACTTTTAAGAGGTTTTATAGAAAAAGTAATTTTTTTCCAATGCAAATCAAAAATTCTTAAATTTTTATATTTAAAATTTTTTTGAGCTGTTTCATTTTGTTTTAATTTAAACTGTTGATAAATCAAGAAGAAAAATAAGGCATTTTTAAAAAATTTTAAGAAACATTTTGAATTCTGTTAGAATTTTTAACTTAAAAGTCAAAGAATGTGTTAGATGTTTTTATGATTCTGCAATTTGAACAAGAAAAAAAGATCTCGGAATTTATAAGATCTTATTTAAGATCTTTGAAGATACTATTTGTTCTTTATTGAAATGCACTGATTTTAATTAAAAATTATACAATTTTCGAGAAGCTTCAGAATTACAAAAGAGTTTTAAAGAGAACTTAGATAGATTTTCATATAGACTTTACGGAAGATATATTGTTTCTTATATCCATATTGTTACGAATCCGTAATGCTGCTTCCCAGCATAGTTGGTTCCATCATTGGAAAGAATGTTTTACAGTCATCTGTATGGAACAGAGTCTGGGCGTCGTGTCGGGAGTCTCAGAGCTTGGCGACAAACTTGGCGACCATTTGGCGCAAAAATGGATTATACCCGAAACTTCGAGAATTTTCCCGATCCGTCCAGTAGGAACCGAGATACGCCTCAAACGTTCCTGATTGGTTGAGAGGCTTCTAGCCCCGCCTCCTGAGACCTATAAAAGGGGGCTGCAGCTGCCTGAGATGTCAAGTCAGTAATCCGAGCCAGAGTCGGAGAAGTAGAAGACAGAGTAGTCGGAAGCGACGGAATCAAGCTAGTGCCGAACTGAGCTGTGCGCTACTGTCTGCAGTAGATTCTGGTTGTATGCTACACGTCTCGGGTGAAGATAATCGTCTTCTGTGCTGTATATAGTTGTCGCTTTTGTGCTGTCCTGTGTGTCTTCGTGTAAATAAACGTCATTGCTTTTATTCTACTTCTGCCTGCTGATTTGAGCGTTCTCCACACCATATCACTCCCACTATCCAAACGAACCCCAGCAGGAAATTCGTAACAATATATATATCCGAGTTTAGAAATATATGTAATTCAACAAGATTGTGAAGTTATGACCGTATTTAAATCTCAGTAAATTATCTTTATCAAGAATAAGGACAGGGGCTATATGTGCTTATTATAATATCTACAACAAGCCGCGTTTATTCACTCGTTGAAGGTCCAGTATAGCTTATTAAATAAACTGTTCATTTTTATAAGTTATAAGAAAGTCGGCTGAACCAGCTAATAATGCCATTATATATTGTAACAGTTCTTCTTAACAATCACTTATGTAGCTGCTGATAATTTATCACGCTGTAGAAATACAGTCACAATAGAATGTGGCAAAATCTCCTCTGTTGTGTTATAAAATAAACACGAATGATGCATGACAATACAATGATTGATTGTTTATTGATTCAGTTCAGTTGACGGTCCACTACTGCAAAAAGAAAAGATACACCGTAGCATATGCTTTGAAAACAAAATCAGAATTCTTCCATTGCATTTTTATTTTGTTCAATGTTTTGCAACAGTATTAGATTCTAACCAATTGAAGAAATTAAAACTGCAGATTAACACACATTGTGTTCTTGGTTCTCTCTGTAAGAAATGGAATCATTAATTATATAAGATGTTATTATGCTACACATTTTGTAGCATACGAAGCTAAAAAATGGCGTGAAAACTTCAACTCACATAAGTGAGAGTCTGGTATTACAATGTTCAATGGATAGTTAATTTTACGTCGGTTTGCCCAGAAACGCAACGTTTAAAAAGGAAGCAGTATTCTTTTGTAAAATGTAGCATTTGTAAATTAAACTCCTTATATCCCTTTTTTATAACTCAAAATTTATTCATTTTTTGAAGAATGTAATGGAACCTCTGCAAAGCGAATATTTGGTTCACATTGGATTTTGAATCACAATTTAAAAATCTAAATAGGGGAATAATTTATCCCATTAGGCTATGTCAGAAATATTTCATTCCTCTTTTGGAGAATGAATGATGAAATATTTTGATATGCTTAATTTATACTATACTATCTTAAATTATAGGCGCAGAATTATTTTCATGCCCTAGAAACAGGAATGGTAAAAACATCAATAATTATAATTATGAAAGCTTTTTCAAGAACAAAACAAATATTGAAAACATAAGGATATCAATAGTAACCTTTTATATTACCACAAAAGTGTATTAATATATTTTTAAGTGCAGCCTTTGTTAGAACATAATTTTAGTATAAAATACTTATTAAACAAATTTAAGGAATGAATTCAACTTGAAAAGGAGAAAATATCGTCTTATAGACTAGGATTACGAAAAAATATATATATTGAAGCCCGAGTAAATTTCAGTTCTTTTTACTTTGAAAGATTAAAAAAAAGAAGAAAAAATAACGTTTCATAAATTTAAAAATTTATAATAAAAATAATTTTTTAAGAAAAGTTACATATTTTCAGAACTTACAACATCTGAAATTATTTTACAAACAGGTTTTGGAGAATATGTAATTATAAATAATATTAGTATACTCTATTTTACATTTCTTCTAAAACATTATTTCAGTTTTATTTGACATCTTGGTACTAGATAAAAGTTTTACCCTGTCTCGTCCATGAGTCGAAATTCTAGTAAAAAAGTCATTTTTAAAAGATAAAATTAGAATTCGAGATTTAAAGAATGTTAAAACTAAACTTTCTTTATTCAAGAAAAGTCCGAAAAATCACTGTATACTCTGTATACTCACTCTGATGATATAATACAAAATAATCTGAAAATATCTTAATATTATTCTGAAAAGGATAATATAATGATTAAGCATCTAATTTAGTTTAGTTATATTAACGTACTTTCTGGAAGCAATCTTTAAATTATTTTAAGACAAACATCGTAATTCAATCAATGGGAAGGATGACACTTGAGTCCCCCACCACCACCAAGTTTCTCCACCACAACATCACTTTGATAAAAAGAGAAGATGCGATTGTGAAATAATTGTTCATTAATTCTTATATTTTTCATATATGCTACGATTTGAAAACGAAACATCGAAGGTAACAACAACTTTAAATATAACTTTTTTTATGATTATTAATGCATATCTTTAAGCGTTACCTTTTACTCTAAATACAAATAAACTTGATTCTATTTCGAAAAAATATTTAATAAGAAGCCTCTATTCACGAAAAATACATATATATTTGTATATGTATACTATACGTGCATATCAGAGATTTAGGATTTGAATCTTCAAATGACGATGAATAATTCATTCTACTTTCCAGCATAACCACCAGCATAAACTACTTTTAACGCTGTATTTTCACAAAACGAAAATACTGCTTTCCTAAGATGTAAGAAGATAAGCTGAAAGGTATATATTTCCATTTATATCAAACTTGAAGCATTCTGAATCTAATGCAAAAATTCCGGTTGTGAGGGATTTCAAAATCAGTACTGAAGTGATAAGCGCTGTTGAAAATCTGCTTTCACTATTCCTTGGTAGCTAAACAACTCTCCAAGTTTGAAATCTGAAAGTTTATGAGATTGATTTGCCAAATTTATATCCATATGCAGGAAACACTCGTTCTATCTTAATGATTTTATTTTGTCTTATTTGAGTGCTGAAGAATTCTTATATATACGAAGAGCGTCGATTCAAGAATAAAAACAAAAAATAATTTTAGATTGCAATATAGTGTGATAATTATCTCAATAAACAATCTTTAGATAAATAAAAGATAATAAAAGATAGGCATTTAGATAAATAGAAGATAAAGAAAAATCATACATAGCCTTTTTTATTAGCATTGATTTATAATAACGTTTATTTTTAAATATTAATAGTCTCTGATGATCAACTGTCTCATTTGTTATGTGGGTTGCGTTTAATTTCAATTAAGTATCATATATATTTGATGATTTATAAATATCTTTAATTTAATATTACAATTCCATCAGCAAATAATTTTAAGCATCAAATTACGACATTTTAGCATCAAATTATTTTTTGCATCAATCAAATTAGGATTTAAGCATCAAATTATTTTTAACATCAATTAAATTATGATTGATGTTAATGTAAAAAATGTAATCAATCAATCAAAATGTAAGCATCAAATTATTTTTTAGCATCAAATTAGGATTTAATTATTAAATTATGACATTTAAGCATCGAATTTGATTTTTTTTAAATCATCAAATTATAAAGAATATTAAAATAGTTTTAGTTTAATAGCTTTACCCATGCATTTTTTAATGTATACACGAGTAGTGTCATTAAAAATAAAACCGTGTAATCTCTCTTCTAATCGCACATATTCGCAATATTGTAATTTCCCTTCCTTATTCCTTACATAAATACTTTTATAAGTTTTATCCTTTTTTTATATTTTTTACATATATCCTTACATACATACTTTTATCGTCAGTTTTCAACAATGAAAATAAAGCATGCATTTAAATATTTGATTAAATAATATAAAGGCTTAGCATTTCATTGTTACAATGAAATGCATTGTTGAAAATTATGGAAGAAATATTTTTAAAAACTTAAAAAAAATACAGATAAATATAACATGGCAATTATAAATATATAATTTTAAAAAAATAAACCTTTAATTTAAAAACTATGTGTAAGAATCATTCCTATGCAATAATAATTTTAGGCTATAGTGGATGCACGTTCAAATCTCGCTTATTTTGTAATCAATTAAAATTCTACTTAAAATTTCAAAAAAAAAAATTATAAATGAAACACAGGCGAATATTCCCAGCTTCCAAAGTATATCTTTACTAGTAGTAGCTGCGAGGCAAACTATCTACCTTGCATAGTGCTAACACTCTTTATTAGGATTAGAGTTGGGTATTGCAATGAAGAGTGAAATTCCCATGACATTAATAAAATCATTTCATTAAAATTACGTAATATTTATAATATTCTAAACATTTTATTAGTTTCTGAATTGATTAAAATGGGAATGAATATTTATTCGTTACTACAATAACTAAAAATTGAATCAAAAGATTTTTTTTTTTACCCTGAGCTGCGAGGGCAACGCAAAGACAAAATACAAAGAACTTCATTTTTCTTGCAAAAAGAAAATAACTGCGGAAGAATCAGAAAACCAACTGCATTTAACCTCTCTTCATATACACGCAACCTTCCTTTTCCTGTGGGAATGTTCCACATGTTAAGAATGTAGTCTTGATCAGAAAATATTTCAAGGTATTTAAGATAAGGGAACGAAAAAAAGACATTTTTGAAGAACACTCGTTATAAATTTCTGAAGAGATTTAAAATTTCACTTCCAATAAAAAGATATCCATTCTAAAAGAACAAAATAAACCCAGAATTTTTTTTTTGCATGATTTATTTCATTTTTGTGAAAAAGGAATTTTACAATCGATTTTCAATAACAACTTGAGATAGAGAAGTTCTGAAATTATTTGTTGTTATATTTTCTCAAAAGTAATACAGTATTTCAATATCTTTAGAACTTAATAATTAAACGATTCATTTAAAATAAATTTTGATCTCATAAGGGAGGCATTATCTGGTAGTGAATTTTAGAGGGGGAAAATGGACTATGATATTTCATACTATTTATATTAACCTATATGCATTCTACATATTAGTTTTATATTAATCGATATGCGTTAACGCACGTGGCATAGAAATCGATTTTATTTCTTACTAGTCGCCTTTGGCGACCAGCCGGTTCG